>AXZM01000414.1:0-94795 GCA_000743315.1 Lignosus rhinocerotis TM02 | reverse complement strand
TTGTCTAACGCCGTGCTGAGACTCAATGCACTCTCGTCCCAAGTCGTGCAGTCGCAGGGTAGTATGTCGATGTATGGGCGAAACACCCTCAATACTAACGCAGTCACTTACGAAGAGACTTTACAGGAACGAAGATACTCACACTTTGTCTTGATAACTGCGAACTGATACTCATCCATCACAGGCAGCACATCATCATCATGTCACAACCCGAGGTGCACTCTTGAATATGATAGTAATATTACGTGAAATCGCGGAACCCGGCAAGAGATCGAGTGGACAGGAAGCTGTCCGCGACACCTGATGTGGCTCCTGCACGCTGTTGTAACCACAAGTGGCTGGTCAGAGGGCAGTAGAGTATGTTGTAGCTTTCTCGTCGCTAGCATGCTAGTAGACCCTTACAAATGCATTATAATATGTGTGCGACGTACGGTTACTCATAGCAAAACCCGATGACATGCCAGGATCCAAGCTTACTGGAATATCTTTACACATGTGTGTATGGTCCGCGCATTGGGATTGCGCGATCCTCTCGCTATTCATGCACAAGCCTCGGCTTCGAAGTCCTACATGTACACATATGACGGCCGTTTCCAGGACTGTGAGAATGTGAGTCCCCGAGTAGGTCATACGCCTATAAATGCCTCACTAGCAAAGCATATGTAGATGGGAGCTACTTATGTACCCTCCGTCGCATAGACACAAACCATTACAACCCTACATCCCCTTTTCCGATTCATGCACGTGGGCGTACATAGGAGTGCTCGCTCACCTTGACACCGTGTATCCCGACTATGCGAGCAATACGCTACTACGGACCAGGGGATATCCGTCTCGACGAGGTCCCGGAGCCCATTGTTAAGGAGAATCAGGTCACGATCCAAGTGCGTCTCTCATTGAGTCCTCTTTTCCTTGATACTAGCTGAGCTCTGACTCATATACAGGTCGCTTGGCGAGTTTTCGCATGCTCCCGCCTGAAGGCTTTCTATCAAAGAGACACTTGCGCATCTCAAGGAATGGCAGTAAGTAGGAACACCATGTCAATACTTACCCTCAGTCCTATTAACTTCATTCCACAGTATGTGGCTCGGATCTGCACGCTTACTTCAGCATCCTCTCTGTCTCACCCACGACTCTCAACCCTCATGTTATCACCAACGAAACCCTTCCGGTGACAATGGGCCATGAGTTTGTGTCCCATATTCGTTCCTACACATCAGAATTGTAACATCGTTATGTAGGTTCTCCGGGACCATCACCGACTTAGGCCCAGGGGTAGACAGCGTTCACGATTACACGTCGGACAGCATGTCGTGGTGTGCGTTGTCCGACACTTCTTTCCGGCTATGTACATCGTTCAGACAGTCTTCCAGGGAGCCGCTCTTGTCATGTAGAAAGTCCACCTGCTCCTCTTGCGCTGAAGGCACTCGAAATATGTGTCGACATGCGACTTTTCTGGTAGGTTTACTGAGCTTATCTCACCATAAACCTTCCCTCAGAGCACCAACAGGGTTTTGGCGGATGGGGCGGCGGACTTGCGGAGTTTATCTCCGTTGATCAGGACCACGTATATGCGCTACCCGACGGTATACCATGTCCGTAATTTCCTTCATTCGACGTCATAGGCATTGAACTGACCGGAGTAACCATCGATGCCAGTGGACGTTGGGGCACTAATGGAGCCTCTTGCTGTTGCGTGGCACGCCGTGAAGAGGTCAAAACTGAGGCCCGGTGACAAGGTCCTCATACTTGGTGCTGGCCCGGTTAATCGTCATACTGTCTCTCGCAACATTTGGGATGCTCACCTATCACACAGATTGGTCTTCTGACCTTGCGTGCGGCAAGGTGTGTGTTCCAAGGCTTCCCACAATCTCTTAATCATCGGATGCCAATGCCGTTGAAACAGAGTACTCGGCGCTGCCTGGATTGCAGTCTCTGAACTAGCCCTGAAGAGACGAGAGCTCGCCACAGAACATGGGGCAGACGTTGTGTACGACCCTACAGCCATTGACATACCAGCAGCAGTCCGTAACGTGACAGACGACCGGGGCGCTGATGTCGTCTTCGACTGTGCTGGGACTCAACGTACTCTCGATGCAGCATTACAGGCTGTGCGGCCGCAAGGCACTTTAGTGAACGTTGCTGTATGGGAGAAGAGGCCGTTGCTGGACATCAACGTCATCACGTTCAAGGAAGTCACTTTCACAGGTACGACGGTCATCTTGCATTCTATCAGAACGTGGGGTGCATTTCCTCAGCTCTTTCATCAAAGGCGCTATGGCGTACGACCGCGTACATGTTGACATGCTCCGTGCGGTTGCTGAAGGCAAGTTCAATGGGCTGGACAGTCTCATCACACGTCGGATCTCGCTCGAGGATTTTGTCGAGAAAGGTATTAGGGCGCTCATACACGAGAAAGACAAGCATGGTGAGCGTGTTTCCCATGTACCCTACGCTATCTCGCTAGACTCTCGATTTCGCAGTCAAGATCCTCGTCAGCCCAATACCATGGAAGGAGGATTTTGCATCTCGGAAGACAGCGAGAGCGTTGCTATAACACCGCACAAACAAGTCTTACATGTTCCCTTACAATGATTCACTTGCATGTATTTCATAGCCGCAATCATATGAGCGTATTCCTTCAACTCCCAGTGCCACCCTATCATTTCCAGTGAACGCAGCTCGCGTGTGTTTGCCTTAAATTATCTGGTGGATGCTCGTGCATCCCTCCTGTTGTTTAATTACACGAAGGTGTTGCAAGTAACCAGGGGAATGTGAATCGTGGCATGTCTCAAGGACTACATACATACTCAAGAACTGACGCACGAGTCACTCACCAGGCCAATAGACAGCAGAAGTAGGTAGGATCCCTCTGAAATCGGTGACTCTACATTGCCCGTGCCGCTGGAAACTAGAGGCTTAGCGATTGCAAACTATCATACTTATCCTCGCACGACCGTGAAGAAAAGGCACTGAGGGCCTCTTCGCGCTGCTCGAGAATCGCGAGACGCACTGGCAGGGCGTGAATAGCGCTGTCTGTGTCATACCTGGCCGAGACGCACTGGCAGGGCGTGGATAGCGCTGTCTGTGTCCTACCTGGTCGATATGGAACCGTTGTAGCATCCGCAGACATAACGCCTGAAGCTGTGTGTCAAGAACGGCATGATAAGTGAAGATAATAGTGGTAATTTCATCCGAGAGAACAGGTATGGTCAAGGTGGATCATAACGCTGGTCAAAAACCGAATCACAAGCCTTATCCTAACTGAAGCAGGGAGCGAAGATGACAAGATAATGGAGCGATGTCAGGGAGACAATGGGAATTTGCAGCACTGCGATGACAGATTCAGGAATATAGAGAGCGAGTCCGGGATGCACGGGAACGGAGAGCAGGATGTGCACTGTAGTTGAAGCATCAGATAGCAACCAACAATGAGAGGCACTGCAAGCTACTACTTTAAATAGCACCACGACACTGCGGGCAAATGAACGGCAGGGTAGTGAGTAGCTTCCCCATCTCCCTGAATTTGCGCAGCCTACTGTCCCAATAAGACGGGTAGACCGTCGCGCAAAAGCCGAACTCCGTCAGATCCTTGCAAAGCTGCTCGACCGCATCAATCTCGTTCACCGCCAATCTGTGTTTCCGATCCTCGGTAATATTACTTCCGGTCAAGGTTTGGTCCCCCGTGCATGCATCGTAGTAACGCGCCGTTAAGCTCAAGAACTTTTCCGAGTGTTCGGGGCGACCCCCATGCTCGATTGCGGCATAGATGAAGCGGCGCGCGAGGACAACATCAGCGACATTTCCGATGGCCCATCCATCTGGGCTGTCAGCGCAGCGCACAATAGGACTTTCGGCAATGACAACCAGACTGTCAGGAAGGTGTAAGAGGATGGTCGGACTGTGTTGAAACAGCTCCAGGGCATGGATAATGTCGACCTGGTGAATGTCGGACTGATGGCATGCTCGCAGTAGACAGATATGCTTCGATGCTTACCCTATCTGTAACTTGCATGTCCTCTATAGACTCCTTCTCAGAAAAGTATGCAAATGTAGCGTAGGGAGCCTCACTATCAGGATCCACTGCAAGCAGCTGGAGCCCACGGGTCGAATCGGGCAGGTTGGTGTTGACATGACCCATCGTGCGGAGACAAGAACTGTGATACCATTTACGGCACCTAAGGCTTGGGCAGAAGTGCATTGGATCATTCTCAGGAGAGGGACTTGAACTGACAACATATTGCTATAGCATGGACACTCTTGAGAGGCGATATACACTTACAAGGAGAGAGTAGGTATGCTCATTGCTGAGCTTGCAACGGAAGCTGGATACGGGTTGTATGCAAATTCACATAGGCAGTTGTTTTCCCCTAAAGGAGGCCGGAGAGACTGCAAAAGCTCAGAACCATGAAGTCATAACAAGGGTTACATGTCCTGTGGCCTGCCTACCTTGACTCCCCTTCTCGGAACAAGACTAGTTCGCACAAAGAAATCAGTCGGGCCAATCTGTGGTGGGTCAAGGCCACGCTCGTCATATTCATGAACGTAGGTCTTAGCTAGTAGGTGGACATAAGAAATGGATCTACTACTGTCCACAGTGTCACGACAATGAACAGGGGCACACACCTTGCAAAGTGTGCGGAGAAGCATAGTCGTATTCATCTGACACGACACGTTCAAAAGGAGCACATTGAGAAGTTTGGCTATAGGCACATCCATCAGTACGGAAGTATGAGAAGCTTGCAGATAGTCTCACAAGCGTCTGCTACGCTGTGCGACATCGTTACGAGAAAGGTACCAATAAATCTTGGTAAGGGTCGTCAACCTATCCTGAGACGTCCGGATGTCGCTAATCTGGCCAACCCAAATGTTTTCGGTGTTATCATCCTCGGAGTTCAGAATAACACTGAGTAGTGAAGGCGGTCAGTACAATAGACACGCGTAAGTGGATAGTAGAATCACTCGTCACCCCGTTCAAAGACCGTCTTCTTGTAGCGAAAGCCGCCTGAACATATGTTTTGTTGATCCTGATTTCTCACAGGCACTATCCAGGACTATCTACATACCAGGATATAAGGAACCATATTCTACAACGTCCACTACATAGATGACATCTTAGTTAGTGGTTCCAAAACCTAGTACTAGTTTTGGAGACGCCATACCGCTAACAGCATACACCTGTGTCATCTGGTGGAATGCACGATCTTCATCTTCTCTCCTCCTGATCTGTTCCTCGCGTGCTGGATCGCGGCGTTCCGTGCGCTTCAGCCTGTGAGCACGCTTCCTGCCTCGTCTGCTAGTATGACTCCGGGCCATCGCTGGGATCGTGGGGAGATAAATAGCAGTATTGAAGGTATCCGGAGCACACATTCGCATCGTAAGCATTCAGGGGACTATATAAGTATGGACAACGTGCTGCGGCAAGCTCGCGCGACGTGCGTACATAGAAGCGCAAGAAGTAGCGGCTACTACCGAACAGGCCCTACACAACATATCCGATCAAGTCCAAGATGTGCGATCAACAAGGCCAAATAACGACCACAAACTCGCCGCGCGCCTAATCATGAAGCTCGCGCGCGTCCAGCGACACTTGCCGTCTGCTCTGCATTGTTATTCTCTCGCTCTATCTCTGCTTGCGGGCTCAGTTCATCATGTCGGCATTTGGCGGATTTGGGAGCGCGCAACCACAGCAGCAGCAGACTGGGACCACAAGTGGCCTTTTCAGTGGGTTCGGTTCAACTGCGACTGGTGGCTCTCTGTTCGGTAATACCCAGCCACAGCAAACGCAACCAGGAGCAGCAACAGGTGGAGGACTCTTTGGTACCACGGCCGCGAGCACGCAGACAGGTGGGCCGGGCGCAGGGCTGTTCAGCTCGACCACGCAACCCAGCGGAGGACTATTTGGTAACACCGGGCAGCAGTCAACTGGCGGTGCGGCGCCGTCGGGAGGGTTGTTTGGCTCAGCACCACCAACACAGACAGGTGAGCGAGCATTCCATATATGTGTGGGAGAAACGGGTGATTGCGCGCAAGCGTGCATTGACATCGTATGAACTCCAATCGCATGATTGTGTTCCCATACATTGTTCCTGCGGAGCCGTACTAGAACCTCCCATCTATAGACGGTCGCGCGCGATCTCGCAGGCTGAAATGTATGCTCTAACACACCATAGCAGGTACCACAGGCAATGGAGATCTCGCAGGCTGAAATGTATCCTCTAACACATCATAACAGGTACCACAGGCAGTGGGTTTTTTGGTAGCACAAACACCAACCAACCAGCAGCTGGCGGCGGCCTCTTCAGTAGTACGACAGGAAACACCGGTGGTGGTCTGTTTGGTGCCACTGCCAATACCCAGGCGGCACCGTCAGGTGGATTGTTTGGGAGCACGACTACACCCGCTGGTGGTGGGCTGTTTGGTACCACCACCAATCCAGGTACGGCGACCACAGGGACAGGCCTTCTCGGAAACACCAATACGACCCCGGCTCCCTCTGGCGGCCTCTTCGGGTCCGCTCCAGCCACTGGCGGCGGAATGTTTGGGAGCTCGACCACTGCTCCGGCGACGACTGGTGGTCTCTTTGGGAGCACTCAGCCCAGCACCTCATCGACACAGTCCTTGTTCGGGAGTACAATGCAGGCTCCTAATTCTTCATTGTTCGGTGCATCTCAGCCACAACAACAGCAACAGACGCAGGGGCTCTTCGGAAACCTGGGTCAACAACAGAAGCCCGCAACAGGGGGACTCTTTGGTGGCACACTTGGCACCAGCGCGTTAGGTGGGAACACGCTATTAGGGTCGTCGAACAACCTGTTCGCATCCAAGCCGGCTGTAGCCCCCAACCCCATGCAGGACACACAGGCACAATTCGTTCAACTGACACAGAGGATCGAGGCTACCGCTCAAGCGTGGCTCCCCAATTCTCCTCAGTGTCGCTTTCAGGTAAGGCAGACGGCGCCCGTTCATCTCCCATGCCTTGACGATCGCATGTCCTATGTAGCATTATTTCTACAACCTTGTCGACCCGTCACAAGTTCACTTATATGGTCGGCCAGCGAATGCGGCCAACGATCAATTGTGGCAGAAAGCTGTCCGTGAAAACCCGGACCCAAGCTGGTATGCACCCATCCCATCGGGGTATGACTCTGTGTGTTGACGCCGTATGCAGTTTCGTTCCTGTACTTGCCACCGGATTCGACGATCTTCAGAAGCGGGTCGAAGCGCAGACACAACAAGCTGCTGCACATCAGGAGAAGATCAAGGTTTGCCCCAATATGACAGCCTCTTTTAACTGCTCTGATCTCTTTTTAGGATATTCAATCACGGATAGCGGCTCTTGCGCAGCGACACCAATTGTCGAATGCTTCCCGGTTACAACGCGCTACGGCGCTGCAGACTCAGTTGACTCACCGTGTGCTGAAGCTCGTGCAACACTTACATCTCCTCATTCCTGCTCTTCGATCGTCTGCCCTCCGCCCAGAAGAAGAGGCGCTTCGAACAGCGCTCGAGGAGATTGACGATGAAGTACGCCGGCCAGGTGGCACCGGAAGGATACGCAGCAAGCTGAACGAGCTATGGGCGCTCGTCGGAGCAGTGACCGCCGCACGCGAACGGGATCGCAAGTCGGGAGGTGTCGAGTGGACTGTTGTCGACGAGGAAGGTCTAGCCCAGATTGCGCAGGTGGGTACAGTGAACGACCGATGTGATGGATAACGCTCAACATGTCACTATAGATCCTCGCCGAGGAACAGGCCGGTCTCGGGCATCTGACGAAGTTGCTTCAAAAGGACATGAAGGACCTGGCTGTAATTCAGGGTTCGAGTCCACAGGATGAAGATCCCGACTCACTGATGTCTTCCACTGCGACCTTGCGTGCGAGCACGCTCTAAGTGAATGCAGCTGTATCCATATGTCTGCTTTTTTACTACGAACTTGGTTTAACTGTAAAGTCCGAGTAACCAATCGGTCAGCGCCTATTGTTGAGATTTGAAGCAATTGGTGATTGTCGAGTAACAATTGCAATAAGCGAGCAATGATCGATCCTTATATACTAGTAATTGACGGTTAGCTGTCACAGTGACTGAGCGACTTAGGTCAGGTTTAGCCGCCACCACAAACCTGACCACCCACTCTCTTCCGCCGCCGTTCACCCCATACCCTCCCTACACAACATTTTGTATGACCCCTTCGTGGCGAGGATAGCATGCGCGTCAGAACACTTGAGATCCGCTGGCACGACTCTAAGCCCATTTCAACATGCGACTTCCAACCCATCCCGTTCAAGAAGGCGCGTCCTGTACAGGACAAGCAGTTTCCGGCACAGGCCTACCGATTCGCAACTGGAGGGGAGGATAACCATGTCCGGGTAAGCACCATATGAACCGTCTACTCGCGGAGAACGAGGATTGAGGCGCGGGCTATGTGAAGCTTTGGATGGTCCACCCCAACATTCTTCCACCCTCCCTGGTCGAAGGCACGTCCGAAACTCCAGCGCCACGACCGCCACGCGTCGAGTATCTCGCGACGCTCAGCAGGCACTCCGCCGCTGTCAACGTCGTCCGATTTAGTCCCAATGGTACGTCGTTTCTAAGGCTTCAAACGAGCGGCGCCTGGGGTACTGAGTGCTGACGCGCGTCACAGGCGACCTGATCGCGTCAGCCGGAGATGGTGCGTTTCTTACTGGACAATCTGCCAAGGGTGCTGATGGTGTGTTTTGTAGATGGCATGATCATCGTATGGGCTCCGACTACGAGTCCACATGCCAGCAGCTACGGGAGCGACTTGACTCCTGAGGATATGCAGTATGAGAAAGAGCATTGGAAACCGCGGACCACCTTCCGGTACGCGTTTTGGCTATTTTAGCTCGTAACATCCTGCCTCACGACACTTAGGTGTACAACCATGCAGGTTTATGACCTCGCTTGGAGCCCCACAGGGGAGTACGTCATCGCTGGCAGCACAGACAACTGCGCACGTATATTCACAGCCAGTGAAGGTATGCGGCAAGTTGGTGTTAGAACATTAGGCGGATGCTAACATGCCCCGTCACACAGGCAAGTGTGTACATGAGATCGCCGAACACAATCACTACGTGCAAGGTGTCGCATGGGACCCTCTGAACGAATACATTGCCACCCAAAGCAGCGACCGCTCCATGCACATCTACAGCATCTCTTCCAAGTCAGGCAACCTAGAAGTCCATGCAGTTGGCAAGAACACCAGAATGGGACACCGGCACAGCCGGACGTCTAGCACACACAGCCGCCCGCGAGTGTTTCGACGGGAGTCAACCGCAAGCGAGACGGAGTCAGTCATTACCAGCGTGAGCGAGCGACTCAACGACGAGGTTGCTGCGTCTAGTTCCAGGGAGCCACAACTACCAGCCCTACTCACCCCAACCGCGTCAGTAGCGAGCACGCCCTCTATGACTATGTTCCCGCCCCCATATGAGCGACCATCGTCTCGGCGTTCATCCTTCAGTGGGTCAAACGCCCCCAGCTCTCCTGCAAACTACAGCCGCTATGGACGTTCGCCATCACCCATGCCAGCGTTGCCTGCCATTCGTATGGCCCCCACAGCCGCCTGGGCGTCCGTAAAGCTATACGGGGACGAAAGCTTCACCAACTTTTTCAGGCGCCTTACATTCAGTCCTGACGGTGGCTTGCTCCTCACGCCGGCCGGGCAGTTTGAAGACCCCTCCATCGTCCCTGGCGCGAGCCAGAAATCGAACGACCAGTCGACGCGCGGACGGAAGGGTAACCCTAATACTAGCGACTCAAAGGACGGCTCGTCTTCGGTGTACATCTACTCTCGCGCGAACTTCGCCCGACCGCCGATCGCGCGTCTTCCTGGTCACAAGAAGGCGAGCGTCGCTGTCCGGTTCTCGCCTATACTTTATGAACTGCGACCCAACGTCTGGTCATCAGAACCACAAATTGAACCCAAGACTGTCACGCTTGACAAAGATACAGAGGTTACTGTCGATGTCGACGTCGGTGTATCGCCCGTTTCGCTACAAGATAAGACTCCACATGCCTCTCCTGTTAAGCAGTCATCTTTGGCAGGGTCCATCGCAGCCCCGTCGCCTCGTATAGCAATTCCCACAGGACCAAGCACTGCAATGATGCCCTCCCCCGCGTTGTCCGCTACCGACTCAATGCGACCGCCGACGCCAGCAGCATCGATGCCCGGCACACCCGCTCCCCATATGACGCCTACCGCCACGGCGTCCATTTTCTCCCTTCCATACCGCATGCTGTACGCCGTGGCGACGATGGACACAGTTATGATTTACGATACCCAACAAGCCGGTCCAGTTTGTCTTCTGACGAAGTTACACTACGACGAATTCACAGACATGTCCTGGTAAGTCTCTCAGCTCAATCTCTCCCGCACTGTTTCTGACAACGACGGAAAGGTCCCCCGATGGCCAGTGCCTGATGCTCTCCTCACGCGACGGGTACTGCACCATCGTCGTCTTCGACGAGATCCTGCCCTCGCACCACACACAGCAGCACACCCTCCAGCTCCAATCCATAGCGCACCACCACGCGCTCCCGCTCACCAACACTTCCACCGTCGCCACACCGCTCTCGACCCCGTCCATGCACGCTGTCGGGCTCCCCGCCATCTCACCCATGACGCCCGCACCGCCGCCGCTCATCCCGGCAAAGCGCAGTGTGGAGCCCCCTCTGACCCCAGCGGCAAGCGTGGACGAGAACGTGCTCGGAGTGGGCACGGCGAGCGAGATGCTCGAGGGTAGCTCCGCCGATGCCGGCGTTGGTGCAGGGCGTTCGCCGGTTCAGTCCACGGACGACGTGAAGGAGCCTCCCAAGAAGAAGCGGCGAGCGGCGCTCACGCGCGTCGGCGACCTCGGGTCGTGATGCGACCCCCATTTCTTCCAGACTTCGACTCAACACGTCCTGCCTATGTGTACAAACAACATACATACATGTGCTCCTGGCTCCCGCCACTTGGCCTTCTTGCGCTTGATTGCATTACCCATCTAGTTTGCTTGCCTTTCTCGTCCTTATAACCTTACTGCGCCAACTACACACACTGTCTCGTCTCCTGTCCAGTCATGCTCCGCACACTTGCATACTGTACGTCTCCCTGGTCGTCTCTGTCCTGTCTAATAGTCTTCCGTTTCCACCTCCTTGTCCTCCATGATATTCCGCTCGAGTCCGTTGATGCCCCTGTCGTCGCTTCACGTACCGTTGTCCCACAAGCTATTGTCTCATAGTCCTCCACCCATGCAGTCCATGTAACGAATCGTCGAAATGAAATGCACGAAGCGATAGATCGTAGGCCTACCCGTGACAGACTGTAAGCAACATGGTAGATCCCAACATACCTTCAAGGCTTCGACTGTAGGGGACATGATTTGGCCCAAAGACCCACCAAGGGCCGAAAAGAGCCCCTTTGGCAGGCAGACAGTAACGGCTGGTTGTTACTCATGGCACACTAAGATTGAGACACGATATGGTGAGGGCATACGTCATGCGAGGACATGTAATATACATGTGGTGGTTTTGCGAGCAGCACAACAAGGAGAAAGTGGGACCCAAACAGATCAGAACTGAAACACCGGATATCAGTACAACGCATTGCATACATAACAAATGATGACAAAGTGCAAGGTGTGAGTGCGAGTGCGAGTGCGAGTGCGGATGATAAGAAGGGTATAGTTGAAGACAAGAGCCGCAGAAGAGGATGGCACGCACCCGAAGAGGCTGGAAGAACCACTTGTTCTTCCCATTCGTGTACCGATCCTCTAGAAGCTTCTTAATCTGCTTCTTCGAGTCCTCCCGCTGCGACACCTCCTTGAACGTTTCCGAGCCAACAATGCCTTTGAGACCCTCGAGTTCAAGTGCGTAACGCGTGGGGAACAGGTGGGAGTAGTTCATAGTCTAGATGTGATTAGCCTGTCAGACTCAGTGCCACATATCATTGCACCACATGGGCGACGATGGCGACGAGTCTCATGAAGAGACTGAGTACAGACCTTGATGAAGGGCTTGACTTTGCTTCGCTTCGCAACCTTCTTCGCACCCATACGCTTCGTGACCTTGAGAGGGTAGCGCTCGATGCCGGCAACGATTGCGTGGGGGTATGGCCGCTCCTTAGTACCCTCATCAAGCTGCTTGATGACGACGACTTTCTTCCCCGCTTGGCGGCCCTGGAGGACGATAGCAACCTAGCGAAGTTTCACGCTGTACCTCAGTAACGGGTCCTGACATAGCTTCACCCTCCTCCAACACATACTTTGCCGGGCTTGTAGACTAGGATGGCAGCAACTCAGTCAGCACACAACAATGGAGAGCATAATTGCACACTATGGACGTACTCTTGGGCATTTTGGCTTTGAGAACGGGCGGAGGACTTCTTACCTTTTGCTATGGTCGGCAGCGAGGGGAGTGCCGAAAGGGAGCAGCCACTCGCCCTTTGCCGAGTACTGTATAGTTATCCATTTCGGCTTCCTAGCGCCTAATAGCTACACAGCCGGAATTTGGCGAACGTGGAAATCTAGTGGAAATCTTGATGACTATTGTCGATTGACCACTACTTCAACGCTTTCTGTGAAAGGTCCATATTCTCACAGTATGTATGTACATACATGTATCCCTATGAACTATGAGCGATCTCATGTCGAGCCTGCAGTGTGCACAGATTCAGACTCCATGTACAAGGATGGTCACGTAAGCATGATGACTGTTCGATCGGCACAACTCATGTAGATATAACAGGGAGTCAGGCACCTACATATACAGTACGTATACAACGTTGAACTTCGTTGAAACATTAACCTCAAACTGCCGTGGATATTCGTTGTCATAGTGCTGAGGCCAGCGGCCCGCTATTCACTCAATTGATGAGCTTTATTTAGCCTAGAACTGGCGACGAAACAAATCAGCCCCCCACCGATACCTCGTGTTCATGGACAGGAAAAATGAGCTACAATCACCGTGCAACGACCGTAAGATGACATGCAGTGTGCACGACGTACGATTTCCACACGAACTCAGTCCATCCTGACAGACCACTCTCTCACCATCGCTCGGTGACCATCGCACTCATCTGATACCGCTGGCGGCCTCTGACGGCCTCTGACGACACCACCCAGACTCGGAACTGATCCACGCCGCCGCCCGCGTCATATGTAGCCATGTGCCACAATACGATCCACGAAACAATATACCCGCGCTATTGCAGTAGGTGGCCCTTCACCCATGCCAGCGCACACCACTGCAGCCGAGGACAAATCGCTGGCGCACTAGTACTGATGCAATTCTGCGTACCTAACCTCCCTGCAGGGTCGCACAATCCATTGGTGCTTGACCTCGACCGCCTATAGCTACTACTTACTGGCCTCATCTCTCTGACACATTCACCGCTCAGTACCATCGCATTGCCGGGCTCATCTGCCAGGTCACAACTCGCGGAATCGCCATGCTACTTTTATACCCGTGCTTGATCAGGATTCGGAGCACTGCCTGAAGGGTGATAACGGCAGCTCGTCCTCCGTCCCCCGTTAATCGCTCAATATAGTGACGATTACAGATCACCGTTCGCTTGTTTTGGGGGTATATAATCCTCCATGTACACAGGGCTCACCCCCAACAGAGCCACTGAGCTCAAGATTTCCAAGTCCCAATCTCGTCTCCTGTTGGTCTGCCATCACTCCTTTCAACGTTCCAGTTACGCAGCACCCGCCGCCATGGTTTCGTCACTTGCGGCCGCCACGTTCCTTCTTTCAGCACTGTACTCAGCGGTCACTCCCGCTGCTGCTGGAGACCCGTTACAGGCAAGGAGTGACTTCGTCGATGTCTGCCGGCAGATTAGCAAGGCCATCTCATCTGCCTCCGCTGTCCATTGGCCTGGTGAGTTACTTGCGTGAAACGTGTCTTGGGTTCTACATAATGTGTCTGCCGGTCTCGTCAGATCTGCTTCTGAACGTGAACTACAACAAGGACATCCACCATTGGGCGTCGTCCAGTTCTCAGCTCTCCGCTTGCTCGGTGGAGCCTGGAACGGCTGAGGACGTCGGGACTATCGTACGATTATCTGTAGCTCATGATCACGTCTACTAAGCTCTGACATGAAGCTCTTCTCACCAGCTCCAGATCCTCGGCAAGTCAAACACTCCCTTCGCAGTACGTTTTTCCTTATTGAAATCTTCCCGGTAACATATTTGCTCTTGTTGATCACCTTCTTTTGCATCTCTGTTCAATATCCTTCACGAGCCCACACTTACCCACGTTTGCTATGTCATAGGTCAAGGGCGGCGGGCATGCAAGTAATCCGGGCTTCTCATCCACAAAGGGCGTCCAGATTGCAATGTACCGCTTCAACGAGGTCATATACCATCCGGACGCCAACACCGCCGATGTTGGCGCGGGTCTCATCTGGGATGATGTATACGCTGCGCTTGAGCCGTATGCCGTTAATGTTGTTGGTGGACGCGTCTCCGGCGTCGGTGTGGCGGGCTTCACGCTCGGTGGAGGTGAGTCGGGTCGAAGTCTGCATCCGGAGTACATGTGCGGTGTGCGTGCAGTCATCGCAATCAGTAGAGATAGGGTGCTGTGCTGTTGCCTGGAGGGCTTAACTTTGATGTGATGGTTATTACTGAGCTCACACCCGACATCTAGGTTATTCGTGGAAGACAAACCAGCTGGGATTGACCATTGACAATGTCAGCGGGTACGAGCTTGTGCTCCCCAACGGTACTGTAACTTCAGTCACCGAGGCGTCGTACCCGGATCTTTTCTGGGGCCTCAAGGTGCGTACCGAAACGGACATGGAAAGCACCCGCATGACTGATGCATTTCTTGCGTGCATAGGGTGGATTCAACAACTTCGTATGTCTTCCATCTTTCAATCTCATTCAAATCCTGTTTCAGGCGCTGTACCTGCAGACCCGTTGCCCGAGTCCTCGTGCTGCTCTGCTCATATCTGCATCCTCTAGGGCATCGTCACGAAGTTCACACTTAAGACGCATCCTCAAACTCAAGTCTGGGTGCGTGGGACGTGTCTTTCCGTCCGCGAAACAGAGCTGAATGTGACCCTCGCGAATAGGGGGGCCTAATGACAATAACGGAGAACAACCTCGAGGCCGTCAACAAGGCGACTGTCAAGTTCTCGCAGACGGTCACTGACCCAAAGGCAGCCGTCATTCCGGCGTACAACTTTGTTCTGGGAGCGGTGGGTCCTGCGAACGTCTCGTCACATGGCCCTACGGTGCTAATCATGAGCTTGTCTACAGCCCGGCGTCTCCTTGTTGATGTTCTACGACTTTCCGAATCCCCCGGCAGGCATCTTCGATGACTTCCTTGCGATCCCGCACTTCACGAAGGATGTCAAGACGCGCTCGTTCCTGGATCTTGTGAAGAGCGCACCTGCCAATGTGACGGGCGGGTCCCGGTTAGTCACACAAGCTATCATTCCGTGCGGTTAACTGATCGGCTCGGCAGGGCCATTTTCCACACCGTGTCTCTGCTTGAGTATACACCGGCCATCATGGATGCCGTCCTCAACGAGACGAAGGTTCGTTCACATCCATCTCCGTGCTCTTGCATGTTCATATTCTCATGCATCGTGCGTGCGTCTTGGTGCGTTCTGTAGGTTCGGGGCCAACACCTCTCCCTGCGCTCTGGAACGTTGATCAGCTACGACGTGGAGCCGTTCCTAACTTCTATCTTCTCACACGCGCCCGAAGGGTCCTCAGCATACCCTCCCTCGCGCAAGACCGGCCTCCTGCCGCTGAACATCTATTACGCGTATGGGGCGGAGAGCGCGGACGAGACGATATACGACGCCGCGCGGCAAAGCGCGGCGCGGCTGACAGAAGTCGCGGTGAGCGAGGGACAGGACATTGCTGGGGTAGCACTGTATGGGAACTACGCGATATTTGACACACCGGTGGAGAGGATATATGGGGGAAATCTGCAGAGGCTGAAGGAGTTGAAGGCGATATATGACCCGGGGAATGTCATGCGTCTCGCTGGGGGGTGGAAGTTCTGAATCGGACATGGCGAGTGTGTTCAAGTGTAGTACTGTGCTACATATGAAGTTGGTCCTTTCTTACTTATCACTTTTCTCATCCTATAAACCTTCTTCATCTAGATAATGCAGTAAATTCTCACGACCCAATCTGACCCAGTCTGGCCGAGAGCGCCCACACTGATGGTCCAGCCATCCTTCAGAGTCAGACGACTATGTAGTACTGTGACCTTGGCAGCTGAGTTCGAACGCTCGTAGAAGGTGTGCATTACTCTGCCGTTGTGTTCCTGCGCTGTATGAGGGCCAGGCCGCCATAGTGCATAAGTCTGAGACTTGCATACCTGACAATCGCTGAGGTTCCGGATCAAGCGCATGATGATGTTCTTGCGGTCACGGCCTAGACTCCTCAGCAGGCATCCTACTCTTGCAAGAAGAAGCCTTTTCTCAGCTCGCTCTGTATGAATGGCACTTCGAATGCGAGCCTGGCCAGGACTGTCGACGTCCATGACGCATATGCTCAAGGTTAGTGCAGTGGGGGATCGCTCAAATAGGCGCACTCCACGACGATGTGAGCCTCGACATAGAACTTGAATCTTCCATAGCTCCTCTGACACAACCTCCCTGTGAGTACAAGAATTAATTCAGTCTTGCACTGGCTTATTAGGAACTGCTTTGTACAGAACCCGTCACCACCATCTCCGGTCATGCGCAGCTCGCTCTCACTCATGACGGCCGTCCCCAACATCGTGATCGAAGCGATGGCCTGGGCCGCGCCAGCAGCAGGGGTACCAGTGTCTGTGTACAGCCCGGTGTCTCCCATTCTCTCTCCTCGGAGTTCCTTCGACGACAGCATCACACCTAGTAGTAACGTGGGGGCTCAATCTCCAAATCCACAGATCAGCCGGGGTTTGTCAATGACCCTTAGGCGGTTCAGGTCACATCCTTGATATCGTGTATCTTGTGTATCATAACCACTGTGTGTGTATGTCTTCTACGCCTTGTTTATCCTGAGTGTTGCTCATCTTCATTAGCTCGACAGAATCCCGCAATCTCATTTTTGACTTGGATGCTCCACAGTCCGAAGCCTAGTTATCCTTCGTCTACTGTCGGATACTTTCAAACTTCTCATATACTCCCAGTCGTGTTTCCAAGCTGTGTCTGCATGATCGGCTATGGGAGAACGCGCAACTCCACGTCATTGCCGTACAATCAGGATCAGCTCGTACCTTCTGAAATGAATCGGATGGGTCACTATCCGGTGTCAGGCGACGGCAGGTTCGAGGTATGTGTTCACTGGTAGGGATCCATAGGCTATTAAGGGAGTCAGTTTGCCACGATAACTTACATGCGCTGCGTGGCTGATTTGTGACTCGGACAGGATAGCCCCCGATTGCTGCAAGTCCGGAGCACTGGTAGACGTCAAAGTTGGTGTAACGTCAATAGTTTTGACCATGAACGGCAGAGATGACTCATACTGTGAACATGTCTTGTTAAGGATGTTGAACAGAGTTCATCGGTCCTCATGGTCCTCCAGCTTTGAACTCTGCGACCGCATGCGTTGGACACGCTTAGTGCATCGGAGCTTCTTTCGAGTAAAGCTTACTTACTCTCTGTACGTATAGGTCCTTAAGGCGTAATATGTCCTGCGCCGCGATATTTCACTCCGCAAATCTCTTCTCATCGCTCTTGCATGTCTGGTATCAATCCGTTCTCCTCAGCAATGTCGACAACCACCATCAAATCCGTTAGAGTCTTCAACCACCACAGTCCGCATGTTTATGAGCAGCCGTCTGCGGGCTCTGACGCTTCAGTGATCGCATCTTCCCTCGTTCAGCCCGCTTCCAACAATCACCAGAAGGAGGGGTCCCCCACATTCGTCGTGGAGCTCACCGCCGACCGCAATCCGAAGAAGGGTGAGTATACCACAGCCCTTGTCGACCTGGCAGGGCAGGGTCATGGTAGCTCCAATGTCGCTCTCGATGTCTCTGCTCATGAGAATGGATTCGGAGTTTCTGCCTCTATCGCTACCCAAAATGTGGGCTCGATCTCGAAGCCCAACGGCGGTGACCACGATTCCGTGCACACGCCCATAGACCCTCCAGGTCTGTGTGACCAATTTCCCCTGGCCACAACGAGAAAACAAGTTGCAGGCGATACATCGCTTGCCTCTTCTAACGCTCATGTCGACGTTCCGCAAGACGAGCCCGCGTGCAGTAGCTGCCGTAGCCTCGACTCGGACCCCCACACGACCGGTCGCCCCCATCGTTGAGCCGGATCTCACGGGCTACTCGCTGGATGGCCTGCCTCAGCTCGAGGCCTTCATCACGGATGATCTCCTTCCGAATGAGCTACTCGTGCACGACATCGACAATATCACGAATGTGCTCCTTGACCCGATGGAGACCAAGAGTTCCGACCAGAGCCAGGATGTCGCGCGCTATGTGCGCATATATCCAGTCGCAGCCGACCACAATTTCTGGAAGCCGTACACTGTCACAGAGAACAAGAAACGCAACGAGGACGAAGCCGCTGGTGAGACCGCGCGCTTTCGCGTAGCGCACCTGTACTTGCGATGGGCCAATCGTCTCGAACATGGGCACCACTCCGTTGTCTATCGCGCACCTTTTGTCCTCAGACTCGGCTCGGAGTCTGCGGAGGCGACAACAGTGATCGTCGCGGTAAGCGTGATCGTCGCGGTAAGCGTGATCGTCGCGGTAAGAGTGATCGTCGCGGTAAAGACGGTGTGGCACGCACGTACGTGATGATTTTTATCACCTCCACCGACCTTACAGCTGAACTGCTCTGGTCTCAGCTGGATAAACACAAAATTCGTCACACGATGCTAGACACGGAGGCACTAGCATATCACCACTTTCCCCGCGCTTTGATGGAGGACACTGTGACGCCTTCGGCTGCACTGGTGTCCGACGATAGTTCCGCGATTGTGGGGACGGCGGCTGGCAGGGGATCAGCATCGGGGTCGACAGTGGACGGAGTCGTTGTCTCTGATGATGAATGGCGAGCCCGAACGCGTCTCATTGTCAGATGCAGATGTCGATACAGTTCCAACTGCGTCCACAGGCAGCGAGAAACCAGAAAATGGTGACCCCCACTCCAAGCCAAAGCGCTCCCTGTACTACTGGAAGCACCCGAGCCCCTAATTCCTCCCAGGCCTACGATAGTGCCCAAGTTCTTCGGGTACTACGCCGCGTGGAAGGTAGACAGGACGACCTTCGACGATCACACACGGCATGCGCCCTACTGGTACCGCACCTGCGACCAAGACAGTAGTTGCGAGGTATCGTGGCCAACGCGCATCCTTCTCATGGGGGAGTGCGGCGAGTGCATCCAGCCGCACCTTATGAGCCGGGCAATGTGGTAAGTTCGTCGTTCAAAAGTATACGTACCTTCTCCGCCGACAGAGCAGACATTGATCTCGGCGAAAGTCAGAATGCCATGGCTACTCAAGACGGACCTGCCTGATTGTGCTATCGCCCGAACACTGCGAAAGAGGTGCCTCTACAATGTGACATCGGAGGTGTCAATGTGAGTCAGGCTGTCCAATATGATTATCTCGTAGGAGGGGCATCCGATGAAGCTCAGAGCAACACCGAGTTACGATCCGGCAAAGTACTTGCTGGTTAAGTAGAGATATCATGTTGATCCTGGAAGAAAGTTGCTACCTACTAGCTCCAATGTCATATCTATGTAAGTCAATAGGCTGCTAGGATACTTCCTCAAGGCTTGTGAGAACGCACACATGAATTCTCTTGATATCCTCTGAACAACGGTGTTCTCTGGAGTGCGAATGAACGCCATGGATGGCGGGTTGCAATACTAATAGACGGCTGAAAGGGTGATGACTCGTACTGGACAAGAGCCAGCTGCCAACCAGCCTCGGGCGCCTCAGGCACTCCTCCATGAACCACCACCTATTTCCATGATATTGCAGTCATGTTGAGGTAGCCAGTCCATGAGACTGATTGACTGATATGCTTTTCTAGTCCAGTTCTGGCCTGAGCAGTCGCAATGATTCATGAACTTCAAATTCATTTCCCCTCTTAACAAAATCCCCCAGCCATCCTTTAAGGCCAGCTGCCTGACGATGGACTCATCTCTGCAGATTCTTTCGCGATTTCACAGCAAACATCGGATAGGTACTAGAACAATCGGCGCGGATTTAGCCAAACTTGGAGAAGAATGAGAACACGAGTCGAGGTCGGCAAAGCGCCAGGTGATGCGAGCTTGTCCACGCCTCGAATGCGTGCCCTCGGCCAAGCCTTCCTATAAAAACTTTGCATGCCTCGCTCTCCATGGTCATCTCATCGAATCTCACATTCCTTGAGTCGGTACTCATCGCCCTCGAGCGACATAACTGAGACTATGACCTTCCCTGATCGCTCTATCGCTCACCGCGCACGTAACGACATGAAATTCCTCGTCGAGGCATCCTCATCCCCACCATCGACATCCCAGCCGCGTTCCTCCCGCGACAGCGAACAAATCTCACGCTCGTACCCCGGTACGTCTTCCATGTCGACCCCGATCATGGGGTCACCCCCCAGTCCCATCCTCCTGCCCGAAAGGCCCCCAAGATCCCTCTCCCCCGACCTATGGAATCTCTCTTCGCCCAATCCCTCCGAGATGCCTTCGCCCCTCAGGAAAGCACTGGTACCAATGCTGAACCTCGCTCGCGAAGCGAGAGAAGAGTCGCTCTTGTCTGGAAGTCTTCGCGAGGGTTCTGATCTTTCTCGCCCCATGCCAGCGGACGACCTATCACTCAGCCACCGCAACTCTTCGAGGGCGCGCTCATCTCCTTCATCTCCTCCTCATTCACGCTCTTCCGCGACCGCCTCCCAAGGCCATCGTAAGTACCACACCCCCCGGGTGGAGACTGATAGTGAGGCTGAGGAAGGCGCCTCTCGTTCGTGGCGTACTCCCACTGTCGAGCGTGTAGAGCCCGAGCGGCCACGCACCCCACCGCCAGTCCATCCTTCCGCGAACGTGCGGTTGAGTCCCCGCAGGTCAACAAAGACCAAAGTCAAACGGAGCAGCGTTGCCCAGCGCCGCATCATGGAATCTGCCATCCTCTCCTCCGACAGTGGGATTGCCCCCTCACCTCCCTGTCACAGTCCGCTCGTCTCTCTTCCCCTCCCAGATATCCCGCAATCCGCATCCTCGGTCGAGCGGCTCTTCTTTCCCCCAGAGCGCCCAGCGCGGTCACAACACCGTACTTCCGCTTCGCCCATCCCATCCCCTTCCCAGTCGCCTCTCGCGTTGCAGTCCGTCTCGTCGCGTCCGGAGAGCCCTCGCTCGGGCCTAGAGCGCGAAGAAGAGTACCGCGATCGCGCGGGTTCCCCGACCCCGTCACACGAATCGAACACAGGTCGTGTGAGCCCGGTGCCTGTGCCTCTCAGCCCTGGGTCGACACTTGCGCAGACTCGACCCACGTCCCCAACGTCGGATCCCCGTGCGTCGCCCAAGGCTGTTTCTCAGCAACACTCTAGGTCTGGGAGCAGTAAGCAGCTCGTGCGCTCACCTTCGCCTGTAGAGGAGCCCGCGGTGCGGCACTCGATGTTCTATATGGAGGACGAGATGGTTATTATCCGCGTGAGTAATGCTTTCTTGTGATGATCCGAGATGGAGACTCATAATCGGCGGCGCAGGTCGAGAACTGCCTGTTCCGCGTGCATAGGTACTTCCTGGAGCGCGATTCGACGTTTTTCAAGGACTTCTTCCAGCGCACCCTCGTGCATGGGGTGGGCAAGACGGACAGTACGGCTGTCCGCCTCCCAGACGTCTCGCGGCGC
The DNA here is from genome assembly GCA_000743315.1 of Lignosus rhinocerotis TM02. NCBI lineage: Eukaryota > Fungi > Basidiomycota > Agaricomycetes > Polyporales > Polyporaceae > Lignosus > Lignosus rhinocerus. The sequence goes on along the minus strand of AXZM01000414.1, from coordinate 72,983 downwards.
GAATTCGAATGTCTCCTCCATTTCTTGTATCACGGGTATGTGTCCTTGCTTGGACTCGCATGGCGACGTCGACTAATAGAGCAATTCGTCACCAGCGCTTCGAACCCGCAAAACGACTCTATTCTCAACCTCGTCCTTTTGCTCTCCACCGCCTCCGCGCTCGCCTTCCCCGCCGCACGCACGCACGCTATCTCCGCGCTCGATGCCGCGTCTCCGCCCCTGGACCCCGTCGAGCGAGTCTTCCTTGCTGAGAAGTACAACATCTCGGCATGGCTCCGTCCCGCGTATGTCGAGCTGTGCTCGCGCGCGCACCCGCTTGAAGATTCGGAGGCGGAGGTACTTGGGCTGCAGACGACGGCGCGCCTCGCTCGCGCGAGGGAGGCCGTGCTGGAGGAGAAGGTGCAGGAGTGGCGCCGGGCGGTCGAGAGGGCGGAGAGCGGGCAGGGGGTGAGCAAGGAGGATATGCAGGTGCGGGAGGCGAAGCTGGTCGAGAGGGTTGTGGACGAGATCTTTGCGTCAGATCGGTGAGCACTCGTTCTGATGGCTTTCTCTTGCGAATTTGTATCTCTTGGGTGTACTGTGCGTTGGTGTGCGCTGAGCTCGGGCTGGACCTTGGGAAAGTCGTATTGTATTGCATATCTGCTGTATCATACACATTCTAACCTTATTGTCATCAATGGGAGCCTCTTTGAGATCGCATGCAGCGTCGTCTGAGGCATTTGCATAATATCAGTGATGAATCTAACATACAGAGCATGGCGAGGGTCTGTCTATTGGTCTGCCATACCGGTTTATAGACGCTTGACAATCACCACAATTAATTTGATATACGACGAACTCAATTTGAGGTGTATTTCTTCGACCACCATCGACTATGTATTAACTATTTCTCCTAGAGTCCCAACTGCTGAGACGCAGGTGTTTAACACACCACCAGAATACTGGAAGTCCCACACAGAACTCTACATGATCTTCGACCCATATATTAACCTTACCTGGTTCCCTGGCAACTTGGGACGGGCTATACACGCAGATGACTACTTCCGAGATCATGGAACAACTACAGGTGTATAAGATGCTCACCCATCTCGATGTCAATACCAAACAACCAGATAGGTCAAATCATTGGTTTGTAGACCTGGTCGACTTGGGAATGGGACCGTGTTTCTTGTTAGTCCGTCATGTCATGCTCGCAGTGTCACAGGGGTACTCTTCCTGATCAGTGTACATACACTCCAGGTACAGTATGTTGGATAAACCGGGGCCCGTTGCTCAGCAACTTGTGTCCTCTACCAGATCATACACGTCCTTCACGGTACAGCTCGGTACCTTGCTTCATTGGCGTTCATTCTAGGTCGCGCTCTAATGGAGCTTGTGTAGAATCAAAATTTGGCTCTACTTTTCGGGCAAGACTGCTCCTTGGTCCGTTGCATTTGCCACGCCCACCAAACTAGGTCTCGTCTAAGCGGCTCTCTTCGGTTCCCGTACCTGTACATTGGTCTCCGAGTTGGCTTCATTAGCCACTTGACCTCTTCAACCTCTTGCCATACTCCCAACCTCGCGCAATACGGCCTACACCCTGACTACACTCATCTTGATGTCCATTCTCCTATGATCATCATCAAGAACCTTGTTTCCGGGCTCTTCTAGTAACGCCCATGATACTATGATCATCATCAAGAACCTCGTTTCCGGGCTTTTCTAGTAACGCCCATGATAGCCCATCACTGTTTCGTATGCGATGGTGTGCATCAATTGCATTGTTGTGTACTGGAAGACACATGTACCTCCGAGATATCTGTTGGGTGTGCGACAACTTGGTATGCTTCTTTCTCTGTTCACAGTTATGTTCATCTATCAACGCTGAGCTGTCCGTCGTAGACGTCGACTTTATGACAATCACCATCTCGGAACTCGTGAGTACCCCTTCGGAGACCGTTATGTACAACGACGCCCATCCTCCTTGAAGACCTTTGGTGGCGTTGTTGGTCGCGCCCTTCCTTGCTATCACGAGCCATGAACACGAAGAGGCTTGTTGAGCAGAACGCAGCCGCTTATCTCCGCATCTCGACTTGCATCTTCCAGAGGCTATGACGGGCTGGATCTCGGGGTGTTTCAGGTAGACCGGACGTGTCTGACCAGCTCGGAGTCAGTTGTCTATGATTGATGATCTGGCACACTGGGTCATCAAGGTGTATGACTGCCTCCTGACGTGAAGAGGCTGCAAGGCGATGTATGTGTGCCATGCATACGCATCGTCCTTGCGTCTGTGGGCGACGCGGTCTCGAAGCACCACTCGTAAAGTGAGTACGCCGTATGGGTTCCCGCAAGTGAGATGACATATTGCTAACTGCATCGCATGCACATCACATGATTGGCTACACCCTCCTATCAGAGCCTTTGCCAGCCCCAAGACGTACATTGCAGTGGGCATACCTTCTGGAGACAACGCTCAGAACGTCTGCCTTCCTTGTGCTCACATGGCAACACGATCCTCAGGCGCTCCATCACACAATCGACTTGCAGCTGCCATGCCTCATCTGCATTGCATCCACTACATATGCTCCTCTCCTTCAGCTTGCCTTGGCTACCTCCTCAGATTCACAGCTGGCCCGGCGTCGCATCTGCAGAATGGAGCCCCCGAGCCGCCTCACTTCTCCATGGGCATACGATAACAGCCCTCTGCCGTCTCCAGGCCCGCCTCCGAGTCCAGCAGTCTGGACGCCGCATGAATGGACGCCTGGCCCACGCAGGGATTTGGCACCATCGCGCTCTCTCCCGCACATCCCCTCCTCGCACGCGTTTGGCGCGGTACGCACCAACACGGCGGTCTCCCCGCTCCCCACTCACCCCGAGTTTCTAAGCAACCTTCAGTCGCACCCACTCATTATACAGCGTGGTGACATACGTGACCTCGATTCCCTGCGCACCCCGAGCCCGTCGTCGTCCCTCGAGTTCGTGCTGCACCCAAAGTCTGACGAGAAGACCCAGATGCCGTACAGCAACAGCCCGGTTCCGTTCCCCGTAAGTTCGGGGTATACCTCCCCGGTACTATGTGCCAGCCCGCGCCCACTCCCTAGTCTGGATGGATCGCAGCAGAGCGTGCGCAGTGCTCAGAGCGTGGAGTCAAGCCCGAGGAGAACGCCGGATTGGGTGGGTGAATTGGCGTCTCCGTTTCCATCTCCCCCGAGGAATCGGCCGTTGCCTAAAGTTCAGATACCTACCCCTCCGCCGCTGCCGCCTCAGTCTCAGTCCCAGTTCCCTCCACCTCCAGGTCCACTTCCGCCACCTCTTTCTCAGCCTAAACCTCAAGCCCCACCTCGGCCGCAGTCACTTGATAAGAATCCATCGCCACAAAAGAATGGAGTCATTGCCCCTCGCCCTAGGTTGCCTGCTCTCAGGGGATCGACGGGCTCTGTGCACGGTGTCCTGGAGTCTGGACCTCGGCCTCAATCAATAGTGCCCAGCTGCCCGAAGCATCCGCTGTTTTATATGAAGGAGGGCATGATCGTCCTGAAGGTAAGCGATTGAATCGTGTTGGATACTCGCTTAACCCTAATCGAACGTGGGCGAGGTTGGGGGCTCGCTGTACAAGGTGCACAAGTACCTGCTGCAGCACCACTCGAACATCTTCACCGCACTTCCGTCGGAAGGCACCGAGTCGATGGGATACACGGATGAGCATCCAATTCCTCTCCCTGACAACATCACACAAGATGCGTTCGATTGTCTCCTGAACTTCCTCTACACGGGGTAGGTCACTGTATCACGACACTTAGTGATACCTCTCGTATTGACACTGGTGTAGTATATACGACCCCTCTTCTGTGTCCCTCCAGGAATGGATCACCCTGCTACGCATATCCACCTGCCTTCAATTCACCAAGGTTCGCCAGTACGCCATTCGGGAACTGACCGCACGCCGTGCGTCCCTCGCAGCAGTGGACGCGATCATTCTCGCGAAGGAGCACGACATACCGTCATGGCTCGGGTACGCGTACGCCGAGCTCGTACGACGCTCGACACCTCTCGATGACGACGAAGCCGAACGCCTAGGCGCGCGCAAAACGGCCCAGGTCGGACGTGCGCGCGAGCTGTTGCGTGCGGAAGAGTTCGGGCTACATCAGCAGCGGAAGTACGGTGCGAAGTATGTCATGCCTGACCGTCCTGACGAACAGCTGGTTGCTCGTGCCGTGAATGAGGTGTTCAAGCTTTCACAAGGGGCTTTAGGCGCGCAGTGAGCGTGAAGCCACGATTTGACATGCATGATTCCCGTGGCTTCGTGAAAGAAATCTTTCACACTAGGCGATCGACTGAATTTGGTGTCGTAGCCGCTTATGATCCGTTTGCTATTCAGACATTTTCTTGTTTCTTGTACTTGTCTTGCGGCTGTGTCTCCGTCTGGTTTACGAAGGCATGATTTTTCACTATTGTATCGCACCTGCCGTCAACTTGTTCGAATACCTCATGATGTATCATTAGCTGCTGTATGAGCCACTGTAGCTAACAGTAGAGGGTCCACTAAGTTCGTCACCGCCTCGACGTGACTCAGGGTAGGAGGAGGGCTTGCGAACGGCTTCTTCCTCCTGAGGTGGGTGCTCATTCAGATCCAGAGTAGATCTCACCGACGGCGATGAAGCAGTGATAATAGAGATCCGATAAGCTGGCGAGTGATATGTATCGGTTCCTTTGTTCCTTCGCTTTAGCGCAAGGCATATATGACTTTCCTTGCCCTGATAGTGGGTTGTTATCATAATGGGACAGTCATGGAGATCTCGCGAGTCGTGAATCTACATGGAGAATTGACACAGAATGCTGACATACTGGTGCGGTCTCAGTGAGTCCAACAACCTGCTCCCACTCTTCGAACAATTATGAACTATTTATTGACCATTGTCTTCTCTCAATACAGCAATCATTCTCAATCTCGGCTGTATTATCCGACGCATCTAAAAGGGAGCCTTGCACCAGGCTCAGACTTCAGCAGATGTGCAACCTACTCTGACTGTAGGTAAATGTGGATCCGATATCCAGTCTGAACTCGAGAATGGTTCTTGCTGAAGCTACTGTATGAATCAGAAGGTGCGTTCCACAGTGACGGTACTCGTGCATGCCAGGTGATCACTCTCGTTCGGTGAAGAAGTCCATCGACGGCCCGCGGACATTGCCTTCGTGGGGGACCTGATCGCGCGACTGATATAAGGTCGACGCTGAGATGCTTGGGCGTACATTTCCCATCAACGACAATGAGGGCTATTCGCTACTATGGCCCTGGCGATATGCGTCTCGATGAAATACCAGAACCAGTAGCTGGGCCTAAGGAGATCAAGATCAAAGTGGGTATTTATCCTTCTTCATGACCTGCACTGTATAGAAGGCTACCCATAGGTCGCTTGGTGAGTAAAGGTCATTCACTGGAATACTGTCAATAAGTTTTGCCGGCCTATCATCACCTCGTAGGTGCGGAAGTACGTCCATTTTTCCAAAACATGAATGATACCGCTTACGATCCAAATGACAGTCTGCGGCTCTGACTTGCATCAATACTATGAGATAATACCATTTGTCTCACCGACAGCGACTATCCCGCATCCAATTACGAAGGAGACTCTGCCCATCGTGATGGGGCACGAGTACGTTTGAGTACCCACTAGTTTCACGCATGTATACTCAGCGCTTTATACAAGATTCTCGGGGACTATAGTGGACCTGGGTCCGGACGTTGACCAGAAGCGGTTCTCTATCGGACAGCCTGTTGCCATGTAGGTAGTATATCTGGCTTCGTGCGCGTACTAGACGTCGACCTCATCATCGAGCCACTCAGACAACCCCTAGTATCCTGCCATGAACCAGATTGTTGGGCGTGCGCATCTCCACAGACTCAGGACCTATGTTTACGAGCTGCGTGCCTGGTGAGTGTCCAACTTGAACCCGCGTCCTACGGTTCAATGACTGACACGTAGCAAGGGGATGTCCGGCTGGTCTGGCGGGCTCGCGGAGTACGCCGTCGTTCCCCAACACTCCGTTCATGTGCTTCCCGCCGGATGTCCATGTAAGTCATCTTGCGTCTGCGGACCGTGTGATGGCTTATTCTCGTTCGTAGTGGAACTCGGTGCATTGGCAGAGCCACTGGCTGTGGCGTGGCATGCTGTCAAGATGGCAAATGTGAAAGTCGAAGACAAAGTCCTCGTCATCGGTGCCGGTCCAGTGAGTACTCATCGCAAAATCCCTCAGCTTCACGGCATGAAATGAACTTGCGGCAGGTAGGGATCATGATCCTCAAAGTGCTCCGGTGAGTCAAGTTGGGAACACCGTCACTACTGCCAGTACTAGTACGTACTGACCCGGGTGTAGAGTATTCGGAGTTGAATGGATCGGCGTATCTGGACGACGGCCGAAACGATGTGAGCTGGCGCGAGAGCACGGCGCATCGGTAGTCTTCGACATTGCCGATACGAGCGTTGACGTTGTCGCGGAGACTATGCGTGCCACGGGCGGTCGAGGGGCCGACGTCGTGTTTGACTGTGGCGGCTCCCAGCTCACTGTGAATACAGCACTTCATGCGGTCAGACCTGGGGGAGTCATCATGAATGTTGCAGCATGGATGGACAAGCCCTCGGTCGACATGAACCTGATGTTGTTCAAGGAGATTCACTTCGCAAGTGTGTCTTTGAATCTGTCCGTGATTTAGATTGAACACTTACTCGATGTGCATGTACAGACAGCTTTGCGTATGGAGGTGCCTACCCCGAGCTGCTGCAAGCTGTTGCTCGGGGCGAGTTCACAGATATAGGTAATCTGATCACTCGGCGCATACCACTCGAAGAGCTAGTAGAGAAGGGGATCAAAGCACTCATTCATGAGAAAGACCAACATGGTCAGTTCTTTGAAACATACGTAGTGGTTTGCTCTGATTGCTTGCCTTTACAGTGAAGATTCTTGTGCACCCTTGAGCCTCGAACCCTACCTTGAATCTTAGCACCTATGTAGAAGCTCTGTGCGTATTTCCCCACATGTCTGATGTCATGTCATATTCCAAACAAGCAGGGGTCGAGGTAGATGACCTACAACTTGGAGAACGTGATCAGCTGAGCGGCAGCTCGAGTGGTTTGAACTGGGATGTCCCCATTCACTGGTCCAAGTCACTGCGACGAAACCCAAGACACTTTGAAGGGTTCTGCTCTAGGATGTCATGAAGTTGGCGATGTGCATTTCAGCAAACATTGTACTAGTAGTACCAGTTTTGACTGGTGGGTCACAGTGCCAGGAGTGTGCAACTTAGTAGTACTACTTAGCGGTTGCCTCGGCCTTTGAGCAAACGGCTATACCGGGCATCGGCTACTGTCGTGTAGAACCTGGTCGTATGTGTGATCCCGTGCGGCCATTGAAGAGCAAGCTTGTCGTCACCGTCATGGCTTCATCCCGTGCGGCCATTGAAGAGTAAGCTTGTCGTCAGCGTCATGGCTTCGTTCCACTGTATCAGTCGCCCTCTCCTGCCCCTGGAGATGGTCCGCACGTTCATTGAGGTCTGGGCGAGGCACATCAACTACAGACGAGGCCCACAAACGTACGATTATGGATGCAGAGGGGTAGACACGGGTACATGTGCGATGTGAGTTCGAAGGAGCGACAAATATGCTAGACGGTAGCGACGAATGTACAATACCACGATTGCATGTTCGGAGTGCGTGGGTGATACAAAACAGTCCGTGGGAGGGAGTACATCAGGTACGGTGCATTATGCAAGTCCGGGATCAAGTCCAAAAGTCCGAGTTCGTGAAAGTTCATTGCGAAGATAGCGTGGAGAGCATGACCTGTGAACGAGAATAGACAGGGTCAGATACCGAAAGCCGGCGTGGGGGATAGGTGGACGGAACGCTCCGGACGTTCCGAAGGGCGAACTAAGGGAGGAAGGAGGGACAGACGTACCTCGTCTATATCAATATCAGGTCCGAGTCGTGGGGGTCGTTTGCGTCATGCACCCGCGTCCTCCCTATACGTTCCCAGCTCCGCGAGAGATTCGATGGCCTGCGGGAACATCACGGATGTGCACGGGCCCGGCGTGTGTAGGTGTGCGTCTTGGGCGGCGCTACCGGTGGGCTAATCTTAACTGGAAAGGGTTCCGGGACGTCCAGCTGGGAGCCAGGGCTCGCGAGCGGGACAGCGTGGACGCTAGTGGCGAGTGTGAGGAGGGCGAGTATAGGTGCGGTGAGGTTGCGGATCTGCATAATGCTAGTGGTGAATGTCCTTTCTGTGTCCAAGATTCGCTCATCAGTAATCCGGAGGTCTCGATTGGAGCGTACATGCAAGACACTGACCAGTGGAAGGAGGTGGAGGAAAAGGATAGGAGTGCGAGTGAAGCTTGGAGTTTTTGCGCGGCGGGCGACGGAGGTGAGGGAGGGGTGAGGGCGAAGAGGGGGCTCATACGCAGCGTGGCGGTCAGAGTATATATTACGTGGGCGAGAGTCGCCGCCCAGGAGCGCTGTCGTCCAGTTCAAACGCAAAGTGAGCTGGTGAACACGAGGACCCGTCGGTGGCAATCACTCACTGGATGTGAGGCCCTGAGGCAAGGGCGGCAAACCCCGGCGGTCCATTTGAGGCTGTGTCCCCCTCGCGCACTGAAGCGCTGAGAGACATTTCAGACTCGGAGTACTATTCTGCCAGTGGTCGACCGTCGAACATCTCAGTCCTTGCAGTTCTCCTTCATCCACTCTGCGCGCATAACGGATGTGGTCGAGTTCAGAACCACTCTTCATCGCTATCTTTTGTACTGACAGCTCAACCCTCATAAAAGTAAAGGCCAGTGTCGATGCACTCAGTGTAGGGTAGTGCTCTACTGCCGTGATACCCGCTTACGGATCTCGCACAGCGGATAATCGTTGAGTTGCACAGAACATTATATATATATATAAAGAGAGTGTGTATGGCTCAACTGGCCACAATCGGGCTGGATCCACATAGGTTATAGTCCGCGCCAGGTCCGCGCTGGTCCGCGCCGTGCTTCTCGTTCGGTGTGAATGGAAGCTTACATGAGTACTATCATTGCACCAGTAATGTAAATTCCGAAATCCTGCAACAGTAATGTAAACTTCAAGATATCTCTAGATCCAGGTGCCTAGTCGTCGCCAGATTTTACACTATAGCTACACATGAGCTCCAAAAAGAATGAGGGGATTTGACTGGATGGTCGTTGAGATTTTTAAGTACCAATGCCTTGAGATGATGGGTGTGTAGATTGATTGTCTTCGGCTCATCTTGAACTTGGCCTGAATGTCATAAATTTCTCACAGTAAGTAACAGCTCTTGAGAGTGTTCTACTGCTATTTTTCCAAGACAAAAGCCAAGGCAGAAGTGGTGGTTCCTTGAGGTTCACCCCGTAAGCGTGACATTGTGCTGCTGAAGAGAGATCGGAGTATCAATATTGCAAGATCCCCATATCACCGCTGGACACCCAGAGGTCCCAGTTCCGCGAGTCGGAGAATAAATTGCTCCCCTAATGCCGTCTTGCCGTCTGTGACTTTGCGTGACAACGCACTGCATGTCAGCGCCTAATACGTCGGGTTTCCTCTACCATCGAACCTTCCACGTGGCACACATAGCCTCGGCTGCCTACTCTCCATAGACGAACCCTCCACCATCTTCAACCCTCTCGAACATTCGCACATAGAAGTAACGTTGACCCAGGCGAGGTACGCATCAAGAGCGTCTATCGGTCGCCAGGGTGGCTAGAGCAGGGTAACTATCACAGCCTATGTAGCAGCCTATGTAGCAGGAATACACATAGCATAGAACTTGTCTGACGTGTGGTAGCAGAGAGGTGCGTCTACGCATGTCGATGGGGCATCGGAGTGAGTGAGTGGAGATAAGGTATATCATGTCATCACGCGAAGTATCCGACCGGCGGGATTACGTGGGATATGTAGCTGTCCCAAACGTACCAAGCGCTAACACGCAGTGATTACTGTCTCGACGCACTCCTACACCATGTTCTCCCCCATTTCTCCATTTTTCACCCTCAAAATAACAGGCATAGATTTTTGAGATGATATAGATTGAGCTTGTCAAAATTCGAAACCAAACGGCCTGGTGACGGGCGAGATATTTGAGTAAGAAGACAATATTTACATTACTGGTGCAATGATAGTACTCATGTAAGCTTCCATTCACACCGACCCCCAGCTGGGTAGACTTCCACTAGGTGTTCTTCTATGGTAGGCTGACGGTACACACAGTATATCACGTAACTCGGGTTGTCTGAAACACAGTCTCTTCAATCGCACAGGTCGCTGCCTTGTTGCTCACGCTCGAGACCTATATTTCCTCCTATCCTCTATCCTCACCCCTGCTAGACTTTGGTAAGTTGAGTTGCTTCGCTTCCTTGAGCTGGGCTCACGAGCATTTCGTTACCAGGTGGGAGATTAGTAGTGAGCAACAGATCATACTTTCATCTCCTTCTGGATCCGGACGAGATTCAACTTGATCTACGAGTGGTGTATCCACAATGTCGATCTTCTGAGTCGATATTCGGCGCTCAGTCCTCGATATTAAAAAGGCTTGGTGGGGACTCGGGGGCATCGGACTGGCAGCGCGGTGTGACCCGTTGCACGTGTTCGTGTACTTACCGCATTGGCGGCAGGCATGGTTGCCTCATGTCAACTACTCTTTGTCCCATCCTTTTGGCAGTCAAACCCTTCGATGACCCACAATAGCTATGTGGTTACAGGTGCAGACTACAAAACGTCCACTAGGTGCCTTACAACCTCTTGACAACCAACCACCACGACCACCACTACAGACTCTTTCTGAACTACTAGGTACCGGTTATTCAAGTTCTTTCTCTTGTTTGTCACCTCTCAGCCCGACTACTGTCAACTTGTCTTTCGACATTCAGCATAACGCATTCTTTGTTCTGTGATGGATCCTAACCGCAAAACTGTTTCTACGGACTGCGGGGCAGACAAACACCACGTCGACCCCGAAGGCCGCACCCGTGTCATCTCTAACTACTGGGAACGCAAACCCGGCGGCCGCTATCTAGAGAAAGATCGCGCTCCCCTGGGCTTCCGCACGCCTAACGGCCACGTCTGGGGCCACTCTCTCGACGAGCTTGGTTACATCGAACGCATGCCCGGCGTTTCGTGGGTAACCATTTACTCGCGCAGCCAAATCAAAGAGCTCGGCGAGAACTACAACGATGATGCTTTCGAGGAGCCGCTGGTGCGTCCGCGCGTGCGCCGTCCGTGGCCGGTCCTCAAGCTTCCGAAGAGGCACCCGGCGCACCCGAACCCACCGTTCGGGGCGATCGATGCGGGTTGCGAGGAGGAGCACGAGGATCCCGACATCAGGACGTACGTGATTCGTTGTGACGAGTTCAGCGACGACAACGGCAAGATGATGGCCGAGGAGGATGAGGACGTTGACTTCGCAGCACCTGCATATCTTCCGCCGAAGTGTCTTGCGAACCCATGTCATGGTCGACTCGTGCCAAACGACGGTCCTGAACCCCGACCTGACCGCGAGGGTCGTGCTTATGACTACCTCTGGTGCGAGCACTTCGTCGCGCGCTTGAAATCGCAGAAGGATCCCTTCGATCTTGTAGCTCGCACTGTCCATGAAATGAACCATGCGCGTCTCGCCGCGGACATGAATGGGCTGTTCTTGTTTGGCGATGACCGTCTCTGGGAGGAGCTGCTGCTGTCCGACAAGCACCGCTTCCTGGCTGTTTCTGAGGACACTATCCCCGGACGACCTGTTGCTGATCTCGAACTCGTTCTCCCACATGTCGCAATGCCTAAGGATGAGCAACCATGTGCTATTGGGAGCGATAACAAGAAGCCTCGCTCCGGTGATCTCAACAAGACCAAGAAGGCTCCGTTGGCACCTGGGCTGTTCTCTGTGGAACACCTCCCAAAGCTCGAGGAGTTCATCCCCGAATCGTTCTTTCCCGACGTTCTCCTCGTGCACGACCCAGCCAAGGTCACGAATCACACCCATCCAAGCAGCGAACCCATCAGATACAAGCGCAGATACCCAGAGCTCCCGCAACACAAGCCCTCGGAGGAATCGGACAGCGCGCAGGAGCGCGTCGCGCACCTGCACCTGCACCCTGCCAACCGATTCGGGCAAGGGCACCACTCGTACGTCTACCGCGCACCCCTCACCCTGCCCGCCCAGCTCTCGGCACGGTCTCCCACTGGGCAGTGCACTGTCGCGGCGAAGCTTGCCTACCCGCGCTGCACCGCGCACCGACTCCTGCGGAACGAAGGGGAAGTGTACGATGCGCTCCCCAAGCACATGCAGGAGGAGTACTGTGGGTTCAACGTCGTTGCCCCGTGCCGCTTCCCTGTGCCTGTCGGGGCTGTCGTGCCCAAGTTCTATGGGTACTACTTGCCTGAGGGGCGGGAGGGGGAGAGCGTGGAAGTGGCATCGCATGGGGAGTGTAGCGAGGGCCGTCCGTGCAAGGTGGGCTGGACGAGCCCAATCTTGCTCATGGAGGAGTGCGGCGAGCCGGTGAAGCCAGAGACGTTCACCGCGGACCAGAGGTGCGTGCCGTCGTCGTCGCTGCTCTACTATGTGTGTCCATGCTGACTATGCACTTACACACACGATGTGTGACGCGGCGCCATCCAACAGGACCGAATGCTTCTCGCTCGTGCTGCGCCTGCACGCTCTCAATATCATCCAAGGCTCCTTCTTCGTCCGCAACGTGATGAGCCAGCCGGGCCCACTCACGCTGCCCCCTGCGCTCCGCTCGCCAGACAGCCCAAGCTTCCGCATCATCGACTTTGGGCGCGGGGATGTGTGGGGCAGCACGTGGAGGAAGAAGATGCTTGAGCGCTTGTCGCAGGAGGACCGCGAGCGGGTGGGGGCGGGATTCTTGGGGCGGGTGCGCGACGAGCTGGCACATGCGCGGGAGGAGCTTTTGATTGAGGAGCATATTGGCTTCTGACAGCGGGGGCGATCAATTTTGCATAGAGTGGAGCATATTGGCTTCTGACAGCAGGGGCGATCAGATTCACATAGAGTGCTCCTGTACAATGATTCAAGCAACCCAAGTTGTGGTTCTATCAAGAAATTATCAAGAAATGCTAGTGCAGAAGCAGCTACTGAACTAATCGAGGTGTATATTAGCAGCCTTGCTAGAGGCGCAAGAGATGTTTGCCTTCTTCCACAAGCCCTCCTGGGTAAAGCATACAAGTCAGTGACACTGACAAGAGAGCCACGTGGGCATCTCATGAGCCAAATCGCACCCTCTGAAGAACCAAGGGCCAAGCATACTCTCAAAGCCAACTCAGGGAACTCCAGGTGTGCTCCCTCAACGTCCACGACATATTCATGCCATGTGAGGATATTGGTTATTCCAGTGATGCGCAGACTAACGGTTGAACATGACGTCTTTTCCCTCCCAAAGCACCCACTTCTCATGTGCTGCCACGGTTTGCTGAGAGGCGTACGTCCGGAGTCGGAACTCTCTCATCTAAATTGGCAAGCCCTAATGCAAAGGATCGAGGTAGAGCAGCGATTGCGTGCAGTAAGGGCCGACCACCTCGAGGTCCTCTAGCAATCGGAACGCTGCCTCGAAACCCTCGCTGGTCTTGTCGATATCAGCACTGAACATCAGGCTATCAGCCTTAACAAGAAGCACACAGTCAGCGTCCTGGAGGTACTACAGAGGCAGCTTCAATCACGGTGAGGTCTATGGCATTCCACTTTATCCCCAGATGGCTTGGCCCTTCGATCCATGCTCCGTCACATAACAATCGGTTTGATCCATTGTGTCACCAGCTGAGAGTGGGGCCACTTCAGCGAAGCGCAGGAGGGCCTCTGTGAAGTTTTGCTAAGAGACGACGGTGTTAGGCTGCGGCTACTTGAAGGTCTATGGTGGACAGCTCCTAGTGACCCAAGTACGGCCTCGCAACGCCCGTGGAAAGTGGTAGACTAGGTCGTACCTGTCCCCACTCACCGCCCGTTTGGGCCGATTGCCTTTGAACGTGATCCAGTTGGACTCGCCCGGTTCCTCCACTTCTTGACGTTTCGAGAGACCTGTGTATGGAGCCTCAGTGAGGCAAAACTGGGGAAATAGGTCTGTCCCAGAGTTCATGGCATAGAGGGTCAAATCTAGCCGGGCTTCGTAGCACTGCGAGCAGTCTCATACCAAGACCAACACGCAGAGGGTTTGATCCGAACTTAGCACTGCGAGAGGCAAGCGAGCCTGCCATTGGGCTCCCTCGAGCCTGCTGCTTCTTGCCTCCAGGTCTCGTCTTCTTGGAGTTGTGGGGCACGGACGCCGACGAAAAGCCTCCTCCCACGTACTCGGGTCGCGCAGGTAAAGGTTGTTCTGGGATCATTTCATCAATCACACTGGCTGTGGGGAAGTTAGAGTTGGGTACTGAATACATAGTACTCACCCATCCAGTTTTTTCGCCGTCGGAGGAGTGAGCTGAAAGCGTTCACAAGCCTCCGCGGAGAGCAACGAGGAGGTAAGCAGAAAGACAGGCTCACGCTGTCATTTGAGTTGAGCCAGCGCATCGGCACCAATTCCTCAGCCTGATGCTACATACTACTTCAGATTTTCAGAGACGATATCCTTGCTCCCGGCCTAGGCAACGTCGACTTCCGAGGGGGCGTCCGAGACTGCTGCAATGTCTCAGGCCATGTACATAGCAGATCTGGCTGAGACGTCTGGTACGTCGGCACCGGAGTCTAGATTCTATTTGGTCACCGAGTCTATGTATCGTCGAAAGCACCATCGACCGGGGACCCGCGACATCAGGTGAAGTGACTGTACGTTATTTACGGCCTTTGCACATCCATCCACTTGCACACGATTCCAGACGCAACGAGTGAGGTTTCTCGAACGGAGGCATCTACCACGAGCCTGACGGTGTTCTGTTGAAGTGCATACCTCACCTTATGAGCAAATCAATGTCATGGGATCATGCATGCCTCAATAGATATAGATACATACCCATATAGACGCGGAGCATCTTTGGAGGTTGCAATCCTTGTGCCGTCCGACATTTTTGACAATTCACCGTCAAAGGATCTCCTTCTCAGCTCTACTTTTGGCGATACACTCGACGATGTTACTATATTCTAACGAGACCGAGTGTCATTGACAGAGTGCTTCAGGATTTTGCATAATCGTGTTCGTCAAATTCAATATTGGGTATATAATACGTAGACAGAGTGCTTCAGGATTTTGCATGATCGTGTTCGTCAAATTCAATTTTGGGTATATAATACGTAGATTCCGAGAGCGTCGAGGAAAGCCACAGTATGACGTACACGATCACGGACGGGTAGCTCGCAAGCGCAGGATACGTCGCGCAAATCTTGTTCGTACATTGTCATTGTGAGCCCACAAAAAGGATCAAAGAAACCGAAGAGACGTCGCGAGTGTCTCACACATTCACGCGCTACTCCTCTCTACAGGAATAAGACAACTACAATGATGCGATTTCACTCCGCACGCTATGATACATTATGGGTCTCTGCTGCTATGTCGATGGTGATTGATGTTTCTATGCCCAGATAAGTTACGCAGTCTTCAAAGCGTTGGTCTAGAGGATCAGCGATATAGTTAGCACCTTCCTTCTTTCGCAGCACAAAGAAGACACGTACATCAGCGTCAGTGACGACGGAGACGGACTGGTTGGGGGAGGTTGAGAGAGCAGGCGCGGTGCGCGCAATGGACCCGAGGTCCGTCTCTGGCGACTTGAGCGCTTTCTTGCGGAACTCGATGCCCTGCTGAACCTCATCCTGCGAGAGGGAACTCGCGCGGCGCTCGGGAACGGGAGGGCGCTCGCGCTCGGTCTGTGAGTTTACGGAGACACCTGGAATGGCGGAGAAGCATTAGCATCAAGCACGCGATCGGCATTGAGTTTTGGATTGGCCAACTCTAACCATGGGAGGGGGGGTGGCGAACGTACCTGTAGCTTCCTCAAACTCGGCTTCCTCATCGTCCAGGGCGGCGTCCTCAAGCTCGAGCTCGTCCTTGATACTGCCCCAGTTGTGTGGACCGGCGCCCTTCTTGGGGATGTGCTTGTCCATGCCGTTCTTGGCCTCCGAACGATCCTTGTTGAGGGCGTTCGGGTAGGATGCGCGTGCGGTGC
This sequence comes from Lignosus rhinocerotis TM02, assembly GCA_000743315.1. NCBI lineage: Eukaryota > Fungi > Basidiomycota > Agaricomycetes > Polyporales > Polyporaceae > Lignosus > Lignosus rhinocerus. The sequence goes on along the minus strand of AXZM01000414.1, from coordinate 56,868 downwards.
GGGTCATGATGGGCAAAGGAGGCTTGAAGCGATGGAGGAGGAAGGTGTATGTGGTAGTGGTGGTATGAAAGCGGATGGAATGACAGCAACTACGAGGATGGCGGGAGGGAGCAGAGGAGGGTTGGGCGGTGCGGAATATATAGGAGGACCAGGCTGGTGCTGACGCCACAACCTTGATGAGTCTCCGCCGCTCGCGTGACCGTTCGCCAAAGTGAGGAAGGAGCCCGTGCCCAGGTTTGGAGATCACGTTCTGGGATGTTCGAAGACATGCCAGTCGTCCTGGGACCTTCCCGTCCGGTCTAGTCCCCTTCAGGTTCCACTTTCTGACATAGCGTTTGTTGCAGGTTGCCAACTGTCCTATTTGTGTTCTCGTCCAAAGGTCTTACAAGTTCCTGTGCTACTGGCAATGATCCAAGTCGTGCAAGCAGGAAGGTTAGTCGCGTGCGCGGAATGGAGCGTGGCGGTATCATCGTGACATCCACGCAACCGATGACCTATGCGGGGAAACGTGGGAATCACAGACGTCAACATCAGGCAATTGCCGACGCTCTCCTTGGGACCCGAAACACCGCGTGTTACTTTTATTCTTCCCAAGGTCTTCTGCTTCCAGTTCCATACTTACTCCCTGATCATACGCTTCTTCGCCTTTCGCAAACATACAGTACTATCTGGTTCCGCGACACTTCAGGACTTTGCTTTCCACTTCGGACGGACGCAATCGACGCTAGCCCAGGCGGCGAACACCGCGCCAATACACACCATCGGAGTCTCCCTCAGCCCCTCATGGCGCGGCCCATGGCCAACGCGGTGGATGTCGTCCAAGACATCATCCGCCCGACGGAAGAAGTCAAGGTTGCGATCGACGCACGGTCCGCCCCGAGCACCGACGTTGACTCAGACATCTGGTCTGCTTCCGACCACGAGCCGCCCACGCCCAGAAGGAGGATCCTCGCCGTCGTCGTCCATGTTCAGCCGAACGGTAGACACGAGCAGGGATGGTGAGTGCGCATCCATAGTCACCGGTTTGCTAGTGAGAGTGTCTCCATCGTGTGCATCATGTGAGTGGTCATTGAATCCGAGAGAACGTACCCAGTATTGCCAATGCAACGCGTCCGCCAGTCGTGTCCGTGCTTTGGCGTCAGGAAGCGTCGATTATCGTGCACGTGATGGCGAGACTTCTGAAGGCAAGCAAGTGTTGTGAGGTCGTGCACGTGATGGCGAGACTGCTGAAGGCAAGTAAGTGTTGTGAGTTAAAGACAACTCGCTGTCTTCATGTCTCGCGTTCATGTGCCCGGGTATATGCTCCCTACGCCAGTAGCCAGTGTTCAAGACGTAACGTGAGATCGGTCAATATGCTTGCCGGGGAGCAAAGGCCAAAGTTCCGGTCAGACGAAGACACCTGTCAGTTGATTGACAATATCCCTAGGGACCGATGCTGGCGCCTCGCATTAACTGCACTTCCTTTTCCATAGCCCGCGCTGGGAGGGGTGAGGACGCACCGCATACAATATTTGTGATTCGCCGAATATCGAAAACCGAATGTGGAACACGGATGAGTGAGCCTGGCAGGCTGTTGTTGTTCTGCCTCGCTTGAATCGGTGTGCCCCCGTTAACAGCGATAGACTGATGCTTCATGGCACCGTCTTCACTTCTGCGGCCATAGGCTGTGGCCTCTGCGACTGCTGTCACTGTGCGTGTGCGGACTTGGGTCCGACACAGTCGGAAATTTGGCTCTTCAGCCGGAGCGCGCTGTGGAGAAGTGAGTCGTGCCCAAGGGAAAAAGGGGGGGAGGTGTTGGTGGCAGGCGCTGTCGTGATCGGCAAGGCAGAATGAGGACTGTCCTCGAGGCATGTAATGCAAGCAATAAGACGCACTGTAACTCGAAAAACAGCTCATAAGCGGTGTTCTCGTATGCTCCGAGTACGACCGGAGAAGTGGGTTACAGCAATGCACATTTTTTTTTTGCTACGCTGGCATTTTAGGCTGTCGCATCGGGTCGTTGACGATCTTACAACTCAATCAGAGACCTCTGGGCATGATTTGTGAGCCTCAGGGAATGTCATATTCTGAGGATTTCACGACCGGTGTGTCTGCTCATATCTGCTACGCTATCGTCCCATGTCGGAGGGACTGAATCCCTTCAATGGCCTGACAAAGGTACCAGAACCGGAGCTCATCGGTTCCCTTCACAGTGTCTTTGTCTTCACCCAGAAGCCTCCACGGATACATTCTATCCCCGACGATTATGTCGTCGAACACGCTTTTCCAGTAATTAGCGGCTTCTCAATATCCATGTCTCAACCTCGGCGGGTGACGATAGATCTATCCTCCCCTGCGGCCGGAAGTACGTTTACTCTGAACCAACCTAGGACAGGTAAGATTTTGAGCTTGACTGCGTGCGATATGTGGTCACCGCCCTCGCAGCCGGATCTCGGATAGAGTAAACTTCCGTGCGGGATTGAGCAAACCTCACTCTCTGTCAGCGAAGGCATGTCAAGCGATATGATATTATACGACTTTCACGTAGCGGTGCGCGGGCTACTAGCCTTTGCGAGCGATGATGTATAGGGGTGTGTCTAACTCGTGAGATATCATCGAGCAATACGGTCTGTGATGGACAAAGATCTGCCGGACACTCGCCGACTCCATGCAGTCAATCTTGCCGATGACCGTAGCATACTGTCTGGCTGCGTTCTCCTTGATTTCTACCGCAGAATGTGAGAATTATTTTCTTGACAATCTTCCTTTGCAGAACTTACAGTAACCATCAATCCGGGAGACGATACCCCATTCTCACCTGTCACCCTCCAAACGCATGATACCCAAGGACTACGACGTCTTCTCGACGAGTGCAAGCGTCTGAAGGAAGCATCGAGTCAGTGGACTACACTGCTGATGTCGTGCAATTTTCCTGATCTATGGCAGCCGCAGAGACGGACGACTATGATTTTGAACCTTTTGGATGGGTAGCGCCCTATATCGCGGACCACGCTATCCCACCTCTCCGTACGTGACCATGCCGTTCTGTTCTGAACCGCATGGGTCTCATGAAATGACCGATCCAACAGTTTCTCCTATACCCCCGGACTTGAGGCAGCTCAAGAAGCCAATTCACACTCGTTTATCTCCTGCTAGCGCTGGAGTGCCTGGCAATGATATCGCCGACATTGAGATCATCCGTGAGGAGTGGATGCGACGTCGGGTCCAGGGAGAATTGTTCTCGCCCTGCGAGAAGGTCAACCTCAAGTTCGTATCCACTGGCTTCTAGCCACATCTAAGCTCACGCGTGGCGATGTTCTGACCGTTCTTGGCCGGTAGGATCCGCGTGGGCACGTTCAACGTCAACGGCAAGTTCCCATCTCAAGATCTTTCTGCGTGGGTCCGGGCGCAGGTCCCCCGGGCTTCTTCGGCGTTTATCCCTCCTCTGAAGGAGATCTCGCCCTTCTCGTTGGAGGAGAAACAGAAGAACCCGGTCGACGAATCAATCAGTTGAGTGTTGCCCGCAACATACCAATCCACGTTGCTGGTCTCGACTCACAAATCACGAACAGGTGCTGCGGACCCTAGCAACACCATCGCTCCCGCTTCAGCCTCAGCAGAGACCAAGTCTCTTTCCGCAGCGTCCGATGCCACGACGAACGTGAACGTTCCGGTGGATGCGGTATCTGCTGTTTCAGATGTCTCGTCCGATGTCCCTGAGGACCCCACCGATCCAGACATGCTCGTGTTCGGCTTTCAGGAACTCGACCTGTCCGCGGAGGCTCTGCTGTACTCCACCAAGACCGTCCGGGAAGAGGCCTGGTCCATGGCCATTTTCGCTGGATTGGGCGAAAAGGCGGTTCTGTACGAGAAGGTGAGCGCCCGCGGTCCGTTCCTAGTTCATTCAGCGGTGGCTATACGGGGATCCCGACCCTGCTCGCGCCGTGGACTCATCTCTCATTGCACCGCGATCAGCTTTCGTCCAAACAGCTGGTCGGCATGCTGCTGGTCGTTGTCGTCAAGAAGCGTCTCCGGCCCAATTTTAGTGACTTACGGACAGCCTCCGTGGGCGCAGGCATCATGGGCATCATGGTGCGTATTGTTTGTGATTAGTGCACATAGCGCTGCACCCCCGCCCTTGCTGATCGCGGCCACGGGTCCCGCCTTAGGGCAACAAAGGTGCCACGGCGATACGCCTGCTTTTCACACCGAGGCCGCCGTTATCCGCCGCGGCCGCGGCAGCGGACGAGGCGCAGTGCTGGCCTGTCGCGCTGGCCTTTGTGAATGCGCATCTCGCTGCGTTCGACGAGATGTTCGAGAAACGAAACGCGGACTTCCATGACCTGTCGAGGCGGCTGGTGTTTGAGCCCGCGATCTCCGTCGCTGAGGAAGTGCCCTCTGCTAGTGGGAACTGGTACACTCCGGCTTCGACTCCGCTCGCTATTTACGATGCGGACGTACTGTTTTGGCTAGTGAGTGCCTTTTAGTCTCCAGTGTCCCGCGTGGCTGTCGGCGAGGCGCTCCTGATTATGGTGTATTGATCGGCGTTGGTTTAGGGTGGTAAGTGCTAGTGCTTGACCGGGTCAGGCTGCCTGATAGGCTGCGCGTGCTCACGAGTTTCTTCTCCGTGCGGCGTGCACTGCTGCAGACCTCAACTATCGGCTGACGCTCCCGGACTCCGACGTGCGGACCCTGCTGGCAGACGAGCAGCTGAGGGACGAGAATATCGACACCCTACGAAGGTTTGATCAGGTCCAGACGGCATTACATTCGGTTGCGCGTCACGATGCTGACGCGCCCACCGGCGCACCTCACAGCTCGCCTCCGCGATGAGGACCAAGAAGGCGTTCGAGGACTTTGTCGAGCTTCCGCTCACGCACCCGCCGTGAGTTTTCTGAGACGCTGTCCTGTCGCGGAGTTTCCAAGTGACCGATCGACTCACTATTACATTTCCTTCTCCCCCCCTCCCTTCTTGTCCTTCTTAGTTCGTACCGGTTCGGCGCTGGCCTGCTCACGGACGCTCTGGGGTATGACGTGAAGTGCGTGATCTTGTTCTGTGGTTGCGGCCGCGCTCTCGCGGTATTGCTGTGCGTGCTGAGTCCCACGCGTGCAGGCGCAAGCCAGCCTGGACCGACCGGATCCTGCACATGGCGTCAGAGACGGTCACGGTGAAACAGCGGTCGTACGCAAGCCATGCCACTATCACGATGAGCGACCACCGACCCGTGTCTGCAGAGTTCGACGTCGAGGTGCGTGTCGTGCGTCAAACGTTTCGATGGTATATGGCCCCCGCCTGGCGGCTCCGTGCGTCCGGGCTGTCGGATGCCGTCATGGGGCATAAGCTTGGGCTTTCCCGTGTCGTAATCTCTATTTTTTCTCATCACCCCGCCAATTTCGTATGCTGAACTGCTTGTGGTTCAGGTGCCTGCGCTTGGCCTGTCAGAGTACGAGTCCTGCGTGCAGCGCCTCTGGCGGGACGTTTCTGGGATTGAGTACGTGGAGGAGCGTCCACACGTCAGGGTGACGCCTACCAACATTGACTTTGCGAGGCTGTCGTGAGTTCTTGCTCTCCTGCTCCTATTCTTGATTGCCGTGGCCTTGGCATCGCGCGAGCTGATGTGGGGTGTTGCAGCTACAAGCGCGAGGTTACGAGAACGGTGGAAGTTGCGAACGTTGGCAAGGTAAGCGTATCCGCGGACTTCGTGGAGATGTGGGATCTGGTCAATGACGGAGCCTCACAGGTGCCATGCTCGTTTCGATTTGTCGCTCACGGCGCCGGGGCCGATGCCTGTGAGATGTAGTGTTCGTTGCGCTGGATGCAGCTCTCTGAATAGACACCCTCTAAGGTCCACCCTGGCTGCGCATTGATAATACGGCGGTCTGTGTTGCATCTTACGCCGACCACATCGCCCTCTCGGCTGACCCAGTCATCTTGGCTCCAGGGTCTTGTACTTCCCGGCCAGAAGGTTCAAGTAACCATCACAGCCTATGTGGGCGACACGCTTGCAGCCCAGCTGAACACGGGCAAGGTCCATCTTGAGGACACGCTGGTGCTGCACACCGCGCTCGGACGAGACCACTTTGTCGCCGTTTCCGGAGACTACGGTACTGTCATTTTGGCATCCCCGCCTGGGAGCTGGGTGTGTGTGACTGATCTTCGGCTCTAGACCGTACATGTTTCGCATCAAGCATCTCGTGGCTCGTTCGCCTCCCGGGCCCAGTCAGGGCACTCCAGTCCCCGAATGACGTCTTACCGGAGGACCGCAGCGCCAATGCGCCCCGCGAGATCATGCGACTGGTGAACTGGCTCATGAGTAATGCGACGCAGACGGTAGGCGCTACCCTTGGCTTCTTGTCGATCGCACTTACTGACATGCTGCACACCGCGCGCGGCGTTAGCACGGGCTCTTTGTGACGCCGGGAGACGAGGAGCTCGTGCGGCAGATTCGCGAAGTATGTTGTGCTCGCTCGCCCGAGTCTGTCTCCCGCGTAGCGTGCGCGATGTTGACTGCATGGGTTCCCTGCCTTTAGAGCCTTGACACGGGTGGAGAATTTAGCATTGGCGGGTCCGATGGCGATCCGAAAGTTGCGTTAGCCTTCGCGGATACTCTTCTCCAGCTGCTGCAATCATTGATGGAGCCTGTCATCCCCGCCTCCCTTCATGCACGGTGCGCGCAGATGACCAGCAGAGATGAGGCATTCGAGGTACGAGACCATACGAGGTCAGTATCTAGAGTGGGTGTTGACTCGGGTACGAATAGCTCCTCGATGAACTTCCAGTGGTAAACGTCAATGTGAGTTCGATGGGCACGAGTCATCCAGGTACATCGCAACCGACCATTCCTGTGTGCATCAGGTGTGGATATCTCTCACGGCGTTTCTGCACTTCATTGGTCAGCAGGAAGCAGAGCAAGGGAACATCGAACACCTTGGTAAGTCGAACTTTTCCCGTCGCGATCCCGATCGCTGAGCGTTCCGCGATTCTGGCTTGTCGACAGTCGCCATTTTCACACCCGTCCTCTTCCGCGACGATTTAACCTCCCCGATTCCCGTGTCTGTGGTCGGTCGGAGGAACTTCCTGCGATACTTCATCGGTTAAGATCTAGCCGAGACATGGAATTCAAGGCCCGCATCCTTCGTGGCGTCAGCGGGAGATACATTAGGCAATACCATATGGTCCGAACATTACATGGTATTAATGTATAGGAAGGCCATTACCCATTTACATGGGGGTGGAGAATGCTACAGGTGGATTACTGTTTCTGTCTGCAAGCGACCAGTCAACATTGGGCCTCCATAGTTAGTGTCTAAGCGAAGTCTCACACAGGGACGTATGTGCAAGGAAGGCCTCGTCGTTGGCAGTTGGCGCATGTTTGTCTGCCGTCGCACTTCAGCTTGCGGCCTTCAATGAATAGGTCAGTTCGGTTGGTGACGGTGCACAAGGGAACCGGCTAACCTCGGCAGAATTGGCACGCCATCGGCGTACGGCGTGGAGTGCGGGGCATGTCGTAGACATCCTCGTCGGAGTCGTTTGTGTTGTTGTGCTGCTGTTGACTGGTGCCGGCCTGCGGTTCCGTCAGCTCTACCACACGAACACGCCACTTGGCGGCGGCGTGCAACTCACTTGGGAGCTCATCATGCAATAAGAGAAGTTCACGATCGAAAGACAGACAGGTGCAAGAAACTGGTAGAATGGGATGCGAAAACCTGAAGCCAGACTGCGGGGTTTATGTATTTTCATCGGGCCCTCCACCGCGCGCCCAAGCAGCCGCCGCAGCTAAATCTGATACTCCTGTCTAGGACAAATCTGTGCAGGCGTCCTTGAATCGAGCAAGGGTCTGCCTGGGGCTGACGGCGGTTCTGCCCATCCAGTGCCTCGGGCGTGTGCGCACCATCATGCGCCTCCAACGCCCTACAAAGGAAAACGCTAATTACCGCAAGTTGACAGCCTCGCAAGTTCGCAGCCAGGCAGGCTCGCCGATATGGGAAGGCTCCTGTAGTGGACGCGCTGGACGAAAAAGAGCTCGAGGGAAATGCCGCTCTTACAGGACCATGGCTCGTGCCCTGTGGGTGGACCAAGATGAGGAGTTGCCTAGATGGCTTCCTTCTGTTGCCTGACCAATCGAGCGTGAGTCAGTGCGATCGAGCCCGGTTGAGTCAATCGAGGAGGACGTCAAGGAAGGGAAAAAAATCGCATAGCCGAGTCGAGGGCAAATGCTTCTGGATCCACTGTCGATGCTTGAGGATGACGCAGTCAATCGCCGGAACGTGTAGGGATAGAAGAGACAGGAACGGCTGACTAGATCTTTCGGGCTTCACCGCCTCATCACGGAGGTTATTGGTCCGATGTCGGCGTAGGTGAGGTCATCGGACTGTGTACAAAGGGACTGGTTATGATGTGGGTCGTTAGGATAATACGAGCTTCACGTTCACGAGGCTTACATCCGGTGGTGCGCGACCACACTGGAAGGATGGTGGGAAAATCACACGTCTCCATCGCATGTACGGGCAGCCATCGAGGAGGGGAAATGGTCATAGTGCGTAGTGTGCTTGCACTGGCAGGAAACTGCTATTAGGCTGGATCGTGTTCGCAGTCCCAGGACCGACTAAGCCTCGGACAAAGCAGGTTGTATGTCCGAATCTTGCAATCGTCGGGACACCTGTCAGATAGATACCAGAATGGGGATCAACCACGAGGCTTGGGTGACAAATTCTTGCGAAGCTCCTTACCTGCACAATTATGCATGGGCGCCCTAAGACGCCCATCTCACTGGCCTATCCTGAATAACACCCTGGCTCACCCAAACGCAGCAACGGTGTTGCGCTCGGGGGCAAGCACGAGTGCACAGCTTCACGGATCGGGACTCAGGGAGCTAGACCGGTTGGAGTTGTCGCGGGCAGAGCGCAGGTAGACTCGATGTTCCACAGAATGAACTAGGTAACCCGCTACAATGTGTCAAGCAGTAAGCTACAAACTCCCACGTCCCTCGCTTCTTAGCGCAGGAGCGCTACGGTTCAACGGAAGATACGGAACTCAGAGGCCTGCCCCACGGAGCTTGCATCGTCATACCCAGGCGGCGAGTGCACTCTTGGCCTGGGCCCGGGAGCGTGGACAGTGCCGATGACCACAGACTCCTGCTGTAATACCGTGTTTCCACCGCCGTCTGGCTGGAATGCAACCGCTTTTGGCGGGTAAACCACGACGGCGTACTTGATCACGAGATCCGGCACGGTTTGACTTCAAACGTGCGCGCGCGTAGGCAAGCGAAGCACTCACGCTGAGCTCGAACTTGCCCAGCCGACAAGTGGGCTTTAGCCCCGCGGAGAGATGTATCTCGCCGTGCAGGGTTCGCCTATGGGGCTGGCGGCTGCTGTCGGCCCACCAGACGGCGGTTGCCAGTTCCTGCACATCGTGCTCGTATTCGAGGCCGGGAAGCGTATTGCCGCCACTGAGGGATAGGGTCGCTTCCCCCGTCGCGATTTGCCGTAGCAATCGGACGACGGGACTTCGCGGCGCAGAGAGGAGATCCAGAGCCTGAGGATCGGTTGTCTCCACGTCCATCGCACATGGGATGACACTCCCCCGTGTATAGCAGAGCTGAAACTCCAAGTCAGCATGTCCAACATCGCGACAAGGTGGTCGCAACTCAGTCGTACAGGTTTGGCTAGGGAGACCTGTCCGGTATGGTTTGGTAGTCCGTGAGAAGGTCACTCAGGCACACTATACAGAAGTCGCTCACGTACCGTACATATCGCATCGACATTCCGCGTGGAAAAGACAGAGCCGCGAATACGGAGAGGTACGAGGCTTTTCCAGCCATCGGGGTCAGCGTCGGGTCCAGGCAACGGCGTGTTGTTGATGTAAGCGAGCTGTCGGGGCATTGATGGCGGCTCAGGCCGTATTATAGGACAGTAACCAATGACCGTCCCAAGTCTGGCCGTGAGAGGGAGGCGAGGTAAGGAAGGGAAGTCGCCACTGACTGAAGAAAACGTACGTGCTGTCCACGCGGAATCTGCTTCGATGAACGGTAACGATCACTTGGTACTGAATATGGACGCGTGCCAGCCGCTCAGAGAACGACGCCGGGAGGGAATACAATTGGGGCTCTCCAGTTGACGGCTTAATCTCACAACGGCTTGGCAGCCTCAACGAGAAGGGCCAGGTATAGTTTCCGATGAGCCTGTTAGAATCACTACTACCCGAGGAAGACGATGGTGTAGAGGAGGAATCCCAGAGAGTTTCGGACATCTGCACGAACTTAAAAACATCCGTGACCGAGGACGTCATCTGACCGATGACCTGTCAGGTTGCATTAGCGAAACGATGTGGCTCCGTTGAGAGGCATATGGAAGGCCACCGCAGCGTAATGAGCGCGCTCATGATCGTGCAACAGCTCTGTACGTCGGAGGAACCGTCACATTACCTGCACTGAAATAGATCTGATGGAATCCTCCTTCTCGCGATTGAGGGCCACGCTACCCCCTATGGCTTCGTCCTCATAGTAGATGGGGAGATAGTACGATGCCGGTGCATTGCTTGTTACCTTGAGAGTAAGCCATGGCCGTCCTTTGGACCCTGTGAGATGATAGAGATGCTCTGTGGGCGGCCGTGAAGACGAGGTACGGCGGAACCCGTAGGCTGAACTGCCATCGGCGCGGGAGTCGTGGTGTTCTGAGGACGAGCGGACATACTGCGGCAGCTCTGCATCCATGGCAATGCATGAGACGGGTATGCGGGGCGTCGTTTATAGTGGATGAATGTCTATCAGCATGTGGCATGCTATATATGCATAGCAGAAGTGCTGTGATTGTTTTCACCAAGTCCTATCCATTTGCATTGATAAAGGCGTGCTCCGGTGACGGCGTATCTTCTTTAACCACCACGAGGGGCCCGGCTAGTGGGAGAAGTCGATTTGAAGAGCTTGCGGACGGGGAGCCCAGGAAGGAGAGTACATGGTTAAGGTTGACAAGCATGAGGATCGTTTCGTTCTCCCTTCCCATGCACTGGCAGCGAAACTGCGCGGGACAGCGGCATTGCGACATATCTCATGTTACAGTATGTTCTTTGTCTTCTATCTAGTCGCTGTCGTCGTTCACCAGAAGGAAACGAGACGTACCGCATGCACGACCGATTTGTACCATAGGTTTGGAGCAGAGTTATGTTGCGGATGTTTGCGAGCTATCAGAGTAAATCCTCTATTGATGCCGTGGGCCAAGTCCCAAAATGGCAGGTGTATATCCCCGTAAGTACCTTATCATGCTATTCTAAAGAGCTTGTCGTATAACCGCTGGCATGTCTGCCTGAAATGGGCATCACTCTTTAGCCTCTTCTCAGCGCCGCAGCGTGTCGTACTTCGCACCTCCCAACGGCCGCAACTGACCCATGGCCACAGGGGTTCGAGCATGTGTGAGCATGGACACATGCTCCTTGATAGTGGTTGTGCACCATGTGGTACACTGGCACCACATAGCCCACTTGATTGACCCACTTGATTGAGTCCTGCGTTCTTTTGTTGCAATCATCCTCGAGGCGACATTCGATTTCGGAACCATTACAGAGTACTGACATCGGACTGAACACGCTCTGCAAAATTCGTCTGCAGGGGCACACTCCCTTCTCTCTCGAGTCGGCGACATCAAGGATATCTCCGATCCCCGTTGTCTCGTCACGCCTCATTAATGTGTCGTTGAAGTTGGAACTCTGGACCCCCTCCGTCTCTCAGGTTCGGGCACAGTTGCCTGGCGCTGTACACGACGTCAAGCCCGACAGCGGCTCCTATGGACTCTGTTGACGGGTCTGGGACAAGCTGCGGCCGAGGGAATTTGACGGGATTTAGCCGGACAACCTTTCTACTCTGACGGCTGTAATGTAACAGCCTATCTGCGGAACTGGATCTCCCCCGTGGCGGCATGCTCTATTGATCTCTCCCTCTTGTCATGCGCGTCCGAACTGTCGGACGTCGCATGGAGCAAGACGTACGTGATATTAGCAGCATGCCTTCTGTTGTCTAATTGACTCTGGATAGCGCTGAGTCGACCGCCGCCACCATTCTGCTGGACTTATGGTCCTAGTATGAGTTACGCTGATCGTGAGCCCCTCCTCGCCAGGGAGTCCTAGTATGAGTTACGCTGAAGGTGAGCCCCTCCTCGCCAGGGACGCTGCTCGTACAGAACATTACCTCAGAGTCGACATTTGACTGACTTGTTGTAGGCTTACTTGGAGTTCAGAGTATGCTGTGACATCGTTTTTAACTCTTATTGCAGCGCTGCATACTTTGTGAGTTGAGTTGTAGTCACCAGCGCTCTGGAGTGCGCATAGTTAGTGCATTCATCCCTTGTGAGCACGGTAATTTAGCAGCTTCTGCCAACGCAGCGGCACCTTCAAGCAGTCTATAGTACAGCAAGTCGGTACTAACGATAGCTACTAGTATAGTACTGTGTCACAATGTTTGTCCATTAGTTAGCTGGCCTTATGACATCTTGACTTCTGTTCACGTCTCCTTACGCACCTGCCAGTACCTCGTTCTGATAGATTGCCAGGAGAAATTTTTATTTTTTCCCAGTGCGTTTCAAGTCTCGCGTGGCCAATATGGTCTGCACACGGTGGAACAAGGGCATATGTGAAGAGTGCCCAACACAACTATGCATAGTCTGCGACGTCGCTGTGATACTTGGTCAGAAGGGGGCAGTCGTAAGCCCAATACTACGGCGTCCTTTTTGGGATCAACACGGAAGGGCAGTCCGGGCCGGGAAGGCAGTACGCCAGATATGGAAGTGCGTCGTGGGGCACATTCTGGCACTTTCTCGAACTCGTCCTCTTGCGCCCTTCAAAAATGTCTCACATATCTCTCCCCGCCACCCGCATACCATCCAACATTAATCACCTCTGCTGCCAGTGTATACCCGCAATCTTCAACCACCATAACAGTGACAACCACAATGGCGTCCGAGTCCACAAGACCGCTCGTGTTCTTCGACATCACCATCGGAGGCAGACCATCGGGCCGCATAGTGATGCAGTTGTTTAACGACGTTGTGCCTAAGACCGTTGAGAACTTCCGTGCGTATCCGATGCACATCATACGGATTGAGGAGCTGACGTACGGGCGGATAACTAGGCGCACTATGCACCGGCGAGAAGGGTCAAGGCAAGTCGGGAAAACCCCTGCACTACAAGGGCTCTGCTTTCCACCGTGTCATCAAAGGGTACGCCACCACTACTCACGGTCGTGTATGCGGAAAGTCTGACGCGCGTAAAGGTTCATGGTTCAGGGTGGCGACTTCACCGCTGGGAACGGCACCGGCGGTGAGTCGATCTACGGGGAGAAGTTCGAGGACGAGAATTTTGAGATGAAGCATTCGAAACGCTTCCTGCTGTCTATGGTGCGTTCGCTTCACGTCATCGTTCGCACGCGAGAGTACCCACCGTAATACGTGCTTGTGCTGACACCGGAACAGGCAAACGCTGGTGCGAACACGAACGGCTCCCAGTTCTTCATCACCTGCAACTCAACGTCACACCTCGATGGCAAGCATGTCGTCTTCGGTGAGGTCATTCGGGGCAAGTCCGTCGTCCGCGCGATTGAGAATACCGAGACATCCAGTGGTGATGTCCCCGTTGAGCCTTGCGTCATCGCAGACTGTGGCCAACTCTCCTCCGATGACCCGGTCCTCTCAGTGCCCGTAGCAGCCGATGGCGATATGTACGAAGACTATCCCGATGATCAAGATCCAGTCAATGGCGAAGATGTCGGTGAGAAACCGCAGGTAGCGCTCACCATCGCGCGAGTGGTACGCGAGGTCGGCAACCGGTTGTTCAAGGAGGGCAAGTACGAGGACGCGCTCCACAAGTATCAAAGTACGTACGTAACACACTCTACGCACGGCCCGCCACATCTTGCCTGCAACATCGGAGAGGGCTCGTGCCTTGGGAACGCGAAACTGACAGTGCGCTTGATTTACCGTATACAGAGGCCATCCGGTATCTAGATTTCCATATTGATCTGCCGGAGGGCGCGCCACCAGAGCTCAGAGACTCATTTGACGCGCTCCTCGCGCCTCTCCTACTCAACTCCGCGTTCGCAGCGCTACGCGCAGGCGGGCCTGCGAACGCGCGGCTTGCGCTCCGCGTCCTCGACCGCGCGCTGGCGAATCTGGAACTCAATGACACAGACAAAGGTGCGTAACGCGTTCCTCCCTTGTTCTCGTTTTGTCCCTTCGAACCCAACTCCGATCCCCAATGCTCTCTGTTCGCTTCGCATATCATCCATACCCACGTTACGCGTGATTGGGACACTGTCTGGGCGACTTGCTGACCATATCCGCATTGCGTTGCAACAACAGCCAAGGCGTATTATCGCACGGGCCTCGCGCACATCGTGGTCAACCAAGACGATGAAGCAGAGGAAGCCCTTGCCAAGGCACACGCGCTCCTCAAGGACGACAAGGCGATTCTGGCCGAGCTTGAGAAAGTGCGCGGTCGCCTTCGTGAGAAGCGCGAGAAGGAGAAGAAGGCGTTCAAGAAACTGTTTGCATGACGGGCCACATTGGACTCTATGTGCGCATGTAATCGGGAATGTGTCGTAGAGAAGTGTACTTTCTTGTAGCATCCAATCTAATTGCAAGAATTTCTTACTATAGAGTGGACGGGCATCGTCACCTCCAAAGGCTCGAAGTTGTGCGTCGGATTGCCGCGGTCGAGGTGAGTTCGCATGACCGCCATTCGTATGATACATTCACTTGTCAGATACCGGGAAGTCGCGGCCCGTCGTCTTCTTGAACTGGTCGCGGATGAAGTCGCTGATCTTCTCGTCCTTGAGCTGCTCCGTCGCGCTCTCGTTGTCCTGCTTCCCCTCCTTCAAAACGTGCTCCTGCACCCAGTCGATTGCTGCTTCGGTCGCGGACAGTGAGCCGTTTGCCATTGGAGAGGGCGAGGATGGTCACGACGACGGACGTGCCAGAAGAGCAGGGGGTGAGACACGGAGACGTACGCACCCTTGTCCAGTTTATCCTCCTTCGCCTCGCCCGCTGCGCCCCCGCCCGCCATCTCGTTCAGCTGTTTTTGCAACCGCGGTGATAGTAATGAATATTAATGGCCGGGGTCCGCACTTCAGGCGACTGTGTGCGGTGGCTCACCTTATTGCCGAGCCCGCCGAAGAACCCCCCGGATTCCCTCTGCTCAGTGTTCTCTTTGGCCATGCTGATGGTAGTAACAGTGATGCTGGTATGAGGATGAGGAGAGTTATGGGGAGGGCTTACGATAGTGATCAGAGCAGCCAGAGCTTGATCTTTATGTGTGGGAGGCGGTGTTGTTGGGTGCCCGGTGGCACGGCCGTGCCAAGCGCAGCCTAGTGGCAAGGTTTGGACCTGGCTCTGACGTCAGGTACCATTTGATCAAAGTCCTATACCATATGTCGAGCTTGGTCTTGGAGTCAAAGGATCTCACAAGGAAGGAAGCGAGCTGAAGCTGTGCCGCGTGCACAGCACAGAGACCTGTTCGTGGCGTGTGTGGTTCATTGCGCTCAGCGCGAGGTCATCGCGCAAGCTAAACATAAGCCATTAATACAGGCACATCAACCGGGAACAGAGAACTGGTCTGAGCGGACTCAAGTACTCAGACTTGCAACGGGTGTTACTGTGTCTCAGGCGTGTGGCAAGATCGCATGTTAACATAGCGATACGTAGCTAAACCTGTCGATATCAGTACCAAACAAGCAACAACTGGAGGCAGTTGAGCATGTTATTTTAGCCGCTTGGAATCCATAGTGCAAGCTACACATGTGAAGTTGCACAATAGACAGACAGTCGATAATCGGAACAGGGATCAACCACACCAGAGAGTCGGAATAACAGATTGCCCTAGAACATGCTGACGACATGGTGTAGGAGACCGTGGAAGACGCCGGTGGGACAATACACAGCGTAGAAAACGGGCGATTGTGCAGTGCATGAGCTTCCCCAGTCCAAATCTCAGCCTCATGGGCTCAACGGTCCTTCAGATACTCTAGCATCTGTTGCACTCTGGGGTTACGACTGCTTTTGATAGTGCCACGTGCAAGGAGGTCTGTCAATGCATGTGAGCTGTCCGAGTCGCCGCATACTGGTTGACTTGTCACGACACACCATTGTCTGACCCGCTTTGTGCGATCGCAAAGTAGTTGGGTGCCCAGCCACTGAGCGTGAGGGAGACTGAATCTTTCTGCGACGGAGTCCAACCAAGCGCTTCTGCCAGAGCTTGGTCTACGTAGACCGTGCCGTTGTCCAAGACGACTTTGAATTCCTGAGCAGTCCGACTAGGGCTCAGAGTAGACTGGACCCGTGTGCCTAAAGCATGCCTAGGTACGGAAGTGAGGAGTCGTGGCAGTAGCATTGATGGGGATGTCCGATGTTGTGTACCAGTGACTGGCCATATGCGCTAATTGATTATGTACCGTACTAATTAATTAGTACAGCTAGACCCCACACGGACGCGACGATTGATAGGACTCCGGGAATCGCCAGGGCGAGCTGCCAATGGTAATGTCGAGTGTTGAATATTAATGCTGAAACGTCGTGAGATGCGAAGACTCGGTGGTAAAAACTTCCTTTCGACCACCATCATGGCCGCGCATGCTGCTCGTCTTGCACGTCTGTTTACACCAGAATACGCGTGTCGTATCAATGCTCAGATAGTACACCCTGTGGCCTCGCAGCTTGTGAAACCTAACGAGCTGGAGTCAGCTTTGGCTCGTCCACTCAGTGTCGCTGTGTATGAACCCGATCGACACGCCACATGTTTAGCCGCGACCCTCTCGTACGGTATCATAATGGGTGCTGTAGCTCTAGGCTTACCTTGCTAGCATTCTCTTACATGTGGCGGCTATCTAGGGCATCCTTCCTTGGACGGCAACAAACGGACAGGTTGTTATGACCCTTCTCAGTGTTTTGAGCTCGACGACCTGAACATGATTACAACCTTCTTCCTTGCCAACGAGTACCTGCGAGCGCAAGGTCTTCCAGGCTTACTTGACCAAGGCAAAATTGGCTCTGTATACCAGGGCCTCGTTGACATTGCGGAGCGTCACATAAACGCGGCAGCTGGAAAACTTGATGTCGAGGGACTTGCTCATGGTCCAGTATCTAGAGGTTCCAAGTCGTGAATCCGAGTGAGACTCAAATTGTGGGGCTTGCACGGTTTCGGGTGTAGATTACATTACAATTTTGCTCTACAGAATGTGTACTAAATTACACCACTGACCCATCACAATTTGCTGATGCTCTCCAAGTTACTGTACAGTTCCCTGCCGGGCAGGACGAGTGCATGAATTCGATCAGGGAAGTACAACCTGCATCACAGTAGACACCAAAGACACTCGGCGATAACACAATTCGTTTGATTCGTAGCCCCCTGGAGACTCAAAAGCCGAAATCCTCGATGAGGAGCTCGTGTCGCGCACGCGCGACCTCGTCTCCCACCCTGCGCCCGAAATCAAACTTGCGCGTTTCCACGTCCGGTTCGTTGAGTTCCCAGTCCCAGTACTTTCCGCGCCCAAAGTCGATGATACGGAAGCTCGGCTTGTCGTAGGAGCGCTTGTCTGGGGGAACCGACAATGGCCCGGGCTGGATCATGATGTTGCGTACGTAAAACGAGCCCTGGACGATGTCCATGTGGTGGAGGCGCAGGATGAGAGAGAAACATTCGGTCCTAAGAGGAAGTAGATATCAGAGCTGCCCACGGAAAGGTCACATGGACACTCACCTCTGGTCCGTGGTGAACTTCGACGGCTCGACTGGGTTTCCACACTCTTCCATCAGCAGAATCGGCGAAGGCCACTCGACTGTGCAAGGATGTTCTTCGCTGCAGTCCGGGTGCTGATTCTGTCTGACCTTACCCGACTCGTCGACGGGGAGGTAGTACCCGAAGAACTTGGGTGCGATCGCGCTCACTGGGACAGGGAAGCGGCACTGCGGGACGACGTTATAGCCACACCAATCTTCTTGGGTGTGCTTGGGAAGGGAGTCGTACACGCGAGCCTCGTTGTGGAGGAGCCCATGCGCAGTGCACCGGTTGTACGAGAGCTTCGCCGCCACAGTGACCTGTCCACTCGGAGAACTGGCGGAGAGGGGCGGGGGTAGGGTAAGAGGAGCACGGTAGACGTACGAGTGATTACCAGAGCCAAACCGATTTGACTTGTCGAGGTAGAGGTGCGCGACTTTCTCCTCGCGTGGCGCGCCAGAACCTGCCTTGTCTTTGGGGATGATTGGGGTGGGATAGAAACGCTTGTATTTGATCGGCTTTTGATCCTTACCCCCTTTTTTCGTCTTCCAAGAGCAAGTGGTATTGTCGGGGTCGTGCACCATCAGCACGTCCGGTAGAAGCTCTTCAGGGATAAACTCCTCTAACTTTGGAAGGTCCTTCACCGAGGACTGACCACAAGCCGGCTTCTTGACAGGCTCCTCGGACTCGGACTCGCTCTTGCTCTCCACGGCTACAGCAGACGTCGCATCACTCCGTGCTTGCGCAGCCGCGTCATTCTCCGAGGAGGCGCCAGCTGATTCGGTCATCGCAACGTCGGACGCTGCCTTCGAAGGATCACCTTCCTTTCCAATGTTCGGAGGGGCATAGATGGAGACGCCAACACCATCGGGGACGTACTGAGCATGCCCAGTCATAGCAATAGCAATGGCGAAGAAACGCTCGGGATCATCAACACTGTTAATCTTCTCTTTGAAGTGTTCGCACCAGACATAATCATAGAACTCGCCATCAGAGTCTTTCAGGCGCTCCGATCCAACATTGGGGAGCAGTGGCCCGGTGCAAATGTCCAACGGGTCAAGAGGACACTCCCCGAAGAGCGCGAGAATCCCCGGGGACATCACCGCTGAGGGGCCGGCGCGGACCCATCCCTCGGGGGGCACGATCTTCTTCGAATGCTCGCTCTTGCACCCACGGTCGGGCGGATTGAGCAGAACAGAGGAACCATGGTTGGTAAGAAGCCGCAGGACGGGCCACGGCCGGATGATGCGTGGTTCCACGAGTGGCTCATCCCACTCGTCGTCGTCGTATCCCTCTCCATGCGCCTTGATCATACTGCGCGACCAGACAGTGAGGGCGTTCGCACCTGGGATGCGTTGGATCCAGAAGATATGCCCGACTTGGTGGCCCCAGACGAAGCCGTTGGGCGTGCGCAGACCAGGTGGCGCGCGATCTCGGGGAAGGATGGGCCCGTTCGGATCGCGCTCCCACCAAAGACGGATGTCACGTTCGCGTTTGTCAGTAGATTTGGGAGGCATCTCGGTGTTGGTTAGGTAGTTGCAGAAGTGGTTGGATGGTTTAGATACACAGGACGGCACGTCGTGGAGGTGCGAAGTCAAGGTGCAGATTGGTGCAGATTGGTTGGACGCGTGGCTGCTAGAAGGTTATATACCATCATGACAGTCACGTTAGTGATCGATCTCTACCGTTCTTTGTCTACTTCGAGTGTCGTCGCACAGGAAAGAGCGGCTCATCCTTTGTGGTCATGGCATGGAGACAAAAGGAAACATGACCTCTTTGTTGGCCTAATCTGTTCAAACGACACAGCCACGTCGGTTAACATCTCGCTCCAAGTTCATTCAATCGGGATTTTCCCAAGTCAACAGGAAATGTACACAGACACAAAATCGCGCGAGCTCTATGGTACACCATCTATTCTACATATGTGGAGAGATACAATACATTGCGCAACCGCTTCCTCTAATGTCTACTGGTTTTGGGGATCGTCCTACTCATGACTCGTAATCTCCGAAGTTCCCGAAATGCTGGTAATCAACCCCAGTTCATGCATCGCGATGAACACGTCGCTCTCTCTACCCTTCCCGAACGCACGTTTAGCGTAGATCAAGGTCTCGCCTTTGAGAGGAAAACTGAGGCTTCGCCAACGACCAAAGCTGACAAGGCGGAAGCTCGGAGTATCCATCGAGCGGTCTTCCATAGGCGCAGAGAGCGGGCCGGGTTGAACGAGCATGTTGCGTGGATGCGCGTACCCGTGCGAGAAGCCCTGACGATGCATGCGCTGCACGAGCGCCAAGCATTGCTCTCTGTAACCAGTTGTGAGAGTATCAGCGATCAGGTAGAGAAAAGGACCAATGGCAAAACAAACCTCGCCTGCATTGGCATGATGTCCGGCTCTATCTGCTCCCCGCAGTCCTCCATGAGGAGTATACACTTCGCCCAATGAGGAACAGGACAATCTGAGGTGGGAAAGTCCTTGCAGGACGAATGGGATTTTGCCAGCGACTGTCCCTTGGAGTTCACGGGGACGTAGAAGCCGTAAAACTTCGGCACGATCGGCGGATCCGTCTCTACAGGAGCTGGACTTTTCGGACGCATCATAGCGCCCCATCCAGGGAAGGTCCCGCGCGAAAGCATAGCCGGGGGGTGAGTCCTCAGGGGAGCGTCGACGGGGATGGGCTTCGAGTCGGTGAAGAACTCGCGGGGAAACTGGGAGTAACCCTTCGCCTCCTGTCGCAGGAGATGATGCGAACGACAGTCGTCTTTCGCAGTTTTCACGGCGACGAGGACGCGTTTGCGCGGTTCGTCTTTTGGGCCGAGGTTGGCGACCAGCGGTGCGCGATGGACATGAGAACGACGGCCGGATGCAACACCGTTGGAGGAATCGAGATACAGGATCCCAGTGCGCGGTTTGTCGCGTTTGTATTCGACTTTTGGGTAGACGCGCTTATAACAGACGCTCTCGCGCCCCGTCTGGTCCGGGCATAGGTTGGTAATGTTGGATCGGTCGTTCACGACGAGATATTCCGGAAGATATTTCAGGTCAACAAACTCCTCCAGTTTTCCTATGCCTTCCAGTGAGGACCGATCTTCTTCGAGCAACGTTTCCTTGCTCATGTTGCTCGGAGGGGCAGTCATACCGTGCTCCTTGCCCGAGTCGGAAGGAGAAGAACAACTGTCGAGGGACGTTTCGCGTATAAGAGCAGGCATCTTTTCCAGAGTCGCGTTCGATAGACTGGTATTGTGGTCGTAGGGAAATGAATGAGAGTGCTGGGCTGATGTACTGGCGCGACGTCACGATGATGGTTAGGGCGGTAAGTGGTCGCAGTGCTATAAACAACGCGAGTGTTCAGTGTTATCCGTACGCTACTACTCATTGTATGTATATTCAGGCATAAGACTTACAGTTGGATAGATCGCGTTTGCAGCAAACGCGAGACAAAGAGGATGGTGGTGGTTGAAAGCAAGGGTGGATCGATCATCAAGCGCCCATCTCATGTTGCATTCCTCGCCCCCGGCTGACACTGGCTGACATGTGGCTTATGCCCCGTGCCAAAACAAGCCGCGGAGATCGTTTTCATGGCACGGATAATACAAAGAATTTGACAGGCCAGAGGGGTCTCGTTTTCATGGCACGGATAATGCAAAGAATTCGACAGGCCAGAGGGGTCCAATATCCCATAGAATCGAACAAACGGTATATCGTAACCATGGTGTGTGACAGCTTGCAATCCCAGTGAGCGTCTCAACGTTTGGAGAAGTACGGATACTAGTACTTGTTAGTTCCTTCCGTCCCGTCGTCAACACGGTGTATTTCTTTCCATATGCATAGATATTGATCATATTATTCCTAACGCAGTACATTATCATCTTATAACCGGCGTGGTATAACTGGGTCGAGGGAGGAAGGCCGATTGTAACATACACTGCAGACCCCAATGCTCCTCATTCTCAAACACTATTGCAGGATGAGCTTAGCAAGCACATCTGGGATGTAACTGTGAGCTCCATCAGCGCAAATAAATTAGCAAGCACATCTGGGATGTCACTATGAGCTCCCTGAGCGCAAATAACCAGGAGAAGGACAGTAATCACCCTCGGAATCCGAATCGCAGTACTCCGAGTCCGTGCCCGAACCATGGTGGAATCCAAACGGGAATCAACAAACCTGCGACTCATCGTTGTCGCGTAACTGCTGGAACCTCCCTTGGTACCATCCGTCATATTACAGTACGTGTGCATCTCCGCGCCCATAATTGATGATGTGGAAGCTCGGGTCCATGTACGAGCGCTGCTCCAAGGTGAGAGACACCAGTCCCGGCTGGATGAGGGTCTTCTCGGGGTCGGGCATGCCAAAAAGGAATCCTTCAGGGTGGATGAAGTCAAGGAGCATCAGGTATCTTGGCTGCATAGTCGCAAGGATGATCAGCATTCCAAGCAAAAAAGGACGGCATATGAAGAGGAAGACCCACTGCGCTTCGTGTATAGACTTGACACTTTGACCGGTACACCAACGTCCTCGATGAAAAGGCCACTCGGCCTTGCGGTTGTCATCGGCCCCACAGTCCTGACTGATGGATTCGACACCGATGTACGGGAGTAGTATCCATACCATTCGGGGCCCTAACCTGCTTCGTGAAGGCATGCCGCATCTTCTGCATGGGCCCATCCTTCGTCCTGCGGGGACGGCGGTGGGGCAGCGGGTGTATCGCCTTCCTCCTCGATGGCGTCACAGTCATGAGTGGACCGTCGGACGGGATCTTGAGATGCTCGCCACCAGCTCCCGCGCGTGTTGCGGGATGTAAGCAATACCAGAC
This sequence comes from Lignosus rhinocerotis TM02, assembly GCA_000743315.1. Lineage (NCBI taxonomy): Eukaryota > Fungi > Basidiomycota > Agaricomycetes > Polyporales > Polyporaceae > Lignosus > Lignosus rhinocerus. The sequence continues at coordinate 34,320 of AXZM01000414.1, read as the reverse complement.
TGCATGAACGTCTCGGGGAAGGCGCCGAAAACGTGCGCTAACTGACACAGCTGGAAGTGCGCGCCACATACAGAGATTGGCAGCTTGGCGACGATGCGAGCATCGAAGGGCTCGGTGAACCCGTCATCGGCATCGGGCTAGAGCTAGATAGGAACCGTGAATACAACAGAATGGCCACCATGGACAGGAGTCAGGGTTCTAGCGGAAAGATATAGAGTCGCGCTGCGATGAGGGGCGCTGTGACCTGTTCACACCCATTTGCAAGAGGGGATCCCTCGACAGTCCAGCCAAATATATACAATGACTGTCATATACTCGAGGCTGGAGGCATTGCCCTGCTGCGAGCGTCTCAATCAGACATGTAACGGATTCAAGGGTAGACGGTAAGACTGACCGGTATACGCAACCCGGACCTCCGATAACTTTCCGAGCCGTCAGTTATTCCTGCTCAATGAGTGCTTTCATGTGCGATAATAAGCCGGGACGGGGATAGTGTCCATGGAGCGAGCTGAGTAGTTTTATTGGATGAGCTTGTTACACAACATCGAGTGGGACTTGACTGACCATTCTGAACGACGATGGCCATCTTCCAGTACACCGAGGCACTTCAGGACACGAACAATGTCGGATGATCGAGAATCTCACACCATGCAACAATTGAACGGGAAAAAGTATATTATAGTTGTACGTAATGTAAGTATACGGTGGCGATAAATATGGCCGCGCGAGGAGGAAAGCTTCCCGCACCGCCAGCAGAGAAGATCAGTGACCACGTCCGAAAATAGTGCTAGAAAAGACGAGTCTATATAAATGACTCGCCGAGAAAGTCCGTGACGCCATATGTAGATCAAGCCTGATAAGATGAATGAGAAGATTGTGAGAAATGATACAATGGTCGGTATATCAACGGATACAGAGGCAATACATGATCGAAGAGCTGCCTTCATCGGAGGTCGTGGGAAGGTCACACGGAGGATTCGGCGAGTCGTGATCGAGGCATGGGGTGGCGAGGCATTCCCGGAATACGTCGTGACAGTCTCGGTGGTCGTCGTTGTATCTGTGGAGCGAGGTCATGGTGAGCGGATGTCTAGCAAGTTATCGCCAACGAAGGGGGACAAGACAGGTGCAGCTGAGGGTATCATCTCCCCGGCGAGTACGTTGCTGATAAGCACCGATAATATTGCCATATGACCATGTCTACCGGCACGTCAATCTCATTTAAGCAACTCTATCATCTGGTGAAGCTCCAGACGGATCGGGGCCGTAGCACCAGATAAAAAAGCTGCTTCCATGAGTCTGCGCATGCCGTGCTTTACCCGTGTACCAAACGCGCCCGAATCAGGAGACCAAAGGGGATACATACGTGGCGCGACATGATAAGTTTCGCCATGGACATTGGGGCCCGTGAATCGTAAGTTTGTGTGACTGCAGGGTGGAATGAGGCGGGCAAGCAACACTAAGGGGAGATATACTGACCAAAGCGCGGCCGGCCAACTTGCCAGTCCATCCTTGTTAGCTCCGTACCGCCAACGTAGCCTTTGGATTCCTCCTGCTCGTCGTTGCCAATGAGGGTGTCTAATGAAAAGGAGACGGGAAGACCACTCCAGTTCCATAGAGGGTGCTTGGCAGAAGTGAGGCTCATATCTGGGGCTGGTGTATTGACACCTTGATCGACTCGATGTGAGAGCCGATGAAGAGAGCCAGAGCCAACGCAGACGACAGCGAGTACGGAAGTGAGGAAGGAGAAAACAGAAAGGAGCTGGAGAACAGAGAGCGAAAAGAGATCGCTCATGGTCGGGAACCGTGGACGGGGAGATACCAAGGTGGCCTGCGTCGACGTCGGCTGGACAGTGCGTTCAGCACTGGCGGACGCGGCGAGGGATGAGCTCGACAGCTGTCGTGGGGGTCGTAGCGGTGAGAGCAGCGACGACGAGTAAAGGTGGGAGCTAGGAGGAGCAAGTCCCACACCAGCGGTTGCTATCTTGGACTGACGCTCGGCAACGCCCGTCATCGCCTCCGTCCCTCGTTTTGGTTGTCGCTATGGCTCATCATTTGACATTGCTCAGTGTGATTTTTCCATTCGTTGCTCTCGCTGTCTTCGCTGTTGGAATTGTCGCTGGACTTGCCGTGGGTCTCACTAGTCATGCTTCTCTCTGGCTGTGAGAACAGGCTGGCATCACACGGGCCCTGACAGTGTCGGCAACCTCGTCGATTCCACTTCTCACGAGGATTGTTGCACATTCGAGAAATGCTCCAAGCGCATGCATCTCATGTCTCTATCAAGCTACCTGGGTTATGGTACCAACTTGCTATTTGAGCTTTGTCTGTCAATTCTTCCCATCGTCGACATCTAGCAAGCCGTGTGTACTGTCGGTAGAATACCGCGGAGTAAATGATCTCTCCTCAGCTGGGAGCCTGGGACTAACATGTCTGCTGTACTGGATGATATCTGTGTCGATGCTTCGGTGGCTATCTCTTCTTTTCTACGCAAATGACAGAACATGTCCTTCTGCAGTCGATTGTCACGCATCTTTCTCGCCACAGGGAACACTTCACGAGGAGATGGCTGTTTTGTCGTCCTCACTTTGACTTCAAAAATCTACTTAAATGCATGAGAAAGTACTTTGTCGCCTTTCTAGTCCACAGAAGGACATCGAAGGTGCTCTCGGGCCACGCTCATCTACCATCCAAGAAATTGCTCACTATGGCTACCGCAACGCTAGATTCCTTGCACGAGCTGCTTGTCGAGGCATGCGAGGTCCGTCCCCAGAAGAAGCTGCAGGATAATCTTCGTCCTCCCAGGTCCACTGTCGCATCCATACCCAAAGCTGGATACCATATCATTTCAACACCTGTACCTTGATCTTGCAGTGCTACTCGATAATCCAGGTTTGCCGTGCTCGCTTCTGTACGTCCTCGCAGTAAACATTGCTTGCAGTGCTACTCGATAATCGAGGTTTGCCGTGCTCGCTTCTTTACGTCCTCGCAGTAAACATTCCATGGTCGTATCGGTAGTGGCGAAGATGGCACACATAGTATGTGGCGTTCATCAACGCCTCATGGAGAGGCGACGCTTCTCAATAGTTGTGAGTTTTCCTGCGCGACGCTTTCGACTGTAGCTCGGAAAAATGCAGTTATTGGACACTATGATATTCCCTCTGCTACGTTCGTGTGCGGAAGGATGGCACATTCTTACAGCGAAGGTCGTGACGACAAGTGTGGACGTGATTTTCCCTAGGCATCACTCATCCTCTCTCTAACAAGTGAGGACACGATAATTGCCGATTAGTAGCTGTGAGTGCTTCGTGTCCAACTACTAGCCGAAACGTGCACATGTGTGTGGTGTGCATGGCGGTTGGACAAGACACGTTGTGCTAGCGTGTACGTACATGGGTATTCTCATAACCATTTGGATGCTGCTGAAAACCACTACAGGCAACCTTTTCGAGAAAGATCGGGTCTTCAGCTCACCCAATATAGCGCGAATGACTCGGGCTTCCAATGAGGTTTCCGATCCTTCGACTTCATGCTCTCGCCTTTGTACGTCATGCTTCGCCTCCTGCAATGCGCGTGCGTTGTTCGGACGTTGGTGATATCGATGAATGGTGCATTATGAGCGCTTTCGAACAATTGAGCGGACAATTGGCGTGCCAGATTGCGGTATGTCATCCCCTCCTCCTGAAACCACTGATCTGGCGTTAGCACCAACCTCGTTGTCTTCACCGGCTAATTTGAGGCCGTTCCGCAACTGGTGAAAGAAGCACCGCACAGCCCCCAACCACCGTGGTTTAGGCTCGCTGATCAATTTGTAACCCTGCACAAATACGTCCGCCATCTCTCAACTTCGTACACTTGCTCCCATCATGGCATCCCCTACAGTCAACCTAGCTCACTCGTTGGACGAAGATCAGACCCGCGCGGTCGAACAGGCCTCTCTTGTGCTGACCCCGCCAACCACTCTCGAAGCACTCATCGATGAGGGTGACCCAGACGGACATGCTAACCAGGGTCTCACGTTCATCGTGGATCTCAACTCCAACGTTGAGAAGCCAGTCGACTCGAAGGACAATCCTGCTAAGCTCAACGGTGAGCATAGTCCTGCGTCCGTCGACCCTGATCTCCCCGCGAGCGGAGTCGCGCTCAAAAACCCGCCTGATTTGACCGCCAATGTAGTCACGAAACAACACCTCGAGCCCGACGCGGGCGAATCTGAGTGTGTACACTCACCCGTCAACCCTCCTGGTCTCTATGAGGGTGGTCGCCCCAGCTCACCCAGAGACGATGCAAGCCGGGCTATTGTTCCGACTGCTCAGACGGACATACACGGAGGGCCCGTTGCTGAACCAACAGTGAAGACTTTTAAGGACGATATCGCCGAAGGTGACACGAGTGTATTCGCACACGACCTCAGTGGTTACTCCCTCTCGGGGCTGCCCAAGCTCGATACCTTCATCCCTGAGGATCTCCTTCCTGACGATCTGCTCGTGCACGACGTCGATAACGTCACCCGTCGTCGCCCCAAGGGGAGCAAGTCCGACGTCCCCGTGCGCTACGTACGTATCTTCCCAAAAACCTCACGCGAGAATGTCAAGGCTAGAGACGCGTTCGCTGGTAGAGATGCGAACGCTCCTCCCCGTATCGCGCATCTCTACCTCAAGTCCTCCAACGGATTTGGGTACGGGAACCACAGCAATGTCTACTGTGCCCCGTTCGTATTGCGGCTCGACCCAGAAACGGAAGAGCGCAGCGTTGTGACCGTCGCGGCGAAGATCGCACACTGTGAGTGCGGTGCGCACTATATGCTCAACAAGGAGGCAGCCGCATACAACGCGCTGCCACGCTCATACATGGAGGATACTGTCCCGTCCGAGCCTGCTTCCAACCCTGCGGATTCTGTCAATACGGCAGGGTATCCGTACTTCGGGACAGAGCTGGATGCTCATGCTGCCAACTGCTTGTTGCCAGCGCCGGCTGCTGCTGAAATCAAGCAGACGCGTTACACAGAGGTTGAACCCGCGGTGGTACCCAAGTTCTATGGGTACTACGCTGCGCTCAACGCAAGTGGCACTCTGAGGGGCAAGGTTCACGACGTTTCTTGCGGTGAGGACGGACAATGTTATCTCAACTACCCCACGCGCATCCTGCTTCTGGAGGAGTGCGGCCATCCCATCGACCCACAGAGCCTCACGCGTGAGCAACGGTGCGTTGTGACTACTTTTCACCATTCTGCCACATCGATAACCATGCGCGTACGTATAGGGAAGCATGTCTGTCGCTTGTCGAGCGTCTGCACAAGGCCGGGGTCATCCATGGCTCGACGTATGTGCGGAACATGCTCATGCAACCTGGACCATTGTCTGTTCCCCGCGAGGAGCGTTCCTATGGATCTCCAAGCTTCCGGATCATTGACTTGGGGCGGTCTGAGTTGCTTGACAAGATACGCCCATCGGACTTCCAGCGCTGGCGCCTCTCCGACTTGGAGATATCCAAGCGAGAGTTGAGGTTGCTCTTGCTCCCAGCTTTCGTATAATCAGAGTACGAATTTCGCAGTGTAGCGTAGCCTTGTAGCGTGCTATCTTGTACAGAACACAGCATCTGACAGCTCATGTGTCACATACGAGCATCTGTTCCGTGAGTTATGGAAAAAAGCTTTGCGTCGACTACCGACAGAGACTCTTGCATCACGCCGCAAATGTAGTATCCGCTGGCATTGTCGACCTGTTGTATATCACATCCGTTCGGCGCTGACCGAACGGCCCCGCAAGATTGTGAGACGGACGCGGCATCTCGAGGAACCCCGAACAACGACGGAAGGTATCCTCAGGGCGATCGTCGAACCGTACGCGGGCAGACTGGTCGACCTGGTTACTCCTGCAGAATTGAAGGGGGCCTACCAAGCTTGATCAGAGTGGAATAGTGCATAATATTAATAGGTGTGTCTAGAGACGTGGGAGTAGGCGGTTGTGACGGGATAGTCGGAATGCAGGTGATAGTGTCCAGCACGAGGCGTTCGTCGTCTCCCTTAGTACTTATGATCACTGTCCAACGAGTGGTTGCGGATGATTGCCGTCTTGGTACAGGTTTCGGGATGAAGGAACCGGCATGCGGTCACGGTGTGCCTTGGGTAGGTTCGTTCAATGAGAGCCCGCCTAGCTCCATCGACTGTCCCAGCGTCGGGAAGGCTATAAATGCAGCTCGCTATCCTGTGAGTGTATGGTGGAGCATGAGAGTTCCAGCCTGGATAGTAATATTGGTAGTTGGCGCGTCTGTTGATGTCAAGAGGGTCGATGCAAACTGTCATCGGTGGGTTGGACAGGACGCCCTGCAGCTGCCACGCTGGCGACCCGCCGCACTCGCGTCTGGACTACCCTTCGGAATGACGATTCACAACAACATTTTCAATCTACTTATTCGACGCGTATCCGTGTTGATGAACAGGTGTAATCTGCAGGGGAAACAGTCGCGGTGTTCGTCTATACGAGTGGCTCGTTGCAACTACCTTGCCAGCATGTGCGAAAGTGTGCACTGATGAGAGAACTACCCTGGAACTACCTGGCAAACCACGGATTCACCGTTTTAGTCCGCATCGGACTCTCGACCTTCTCCAACTGACCGAGCTTGGACGACAGTAGGTGGTTGAAATCAAATCGAGAGGTGAGAGGAGTGGCAGTCTAGGATGGGCCGCATCCAATGATCCAATATTATCTTGAGACAAACTAGCGCCCGGATTCCTCCAAACTCTCAACCATGTCGTCAACACCGAAGTCAACGTCGAGCGAGAACATTGTTGCTCAAAAGGTGCATCTTCTTATATGTTTATATGTGACATATCTCCGAATGTTGACTGTACTTGGGCAACACGATGCAGTTTGACCGCTGCTGTACGTGTCTGGCATACTAGGCCACATTCCGTGGACCGTCATGCTGACTTTTCTCTCGGCTTGTTGTGGACGTGAATCCTCCTGGGGCGGGTTGTAGTGGCCGACCGACCTCATTGTGAAATCGTGAGTGATTCCTGTTTCGTCCATGCAATGGCACACGAGGGTGCCTTTCGGAGACGTATGGGTGCTGAGTACCCCTCTTGCACAGCGGTGTCGGCTTCAGCGCAGGCGTGATCGCATCCGTGATTCTTTTCCGTCGTACGTATCTATCCCTTATGCGTCCCCCACACCCGTCGCCTTGGGCTCAACTTCGGCACGCGCAGGACGGGCATGGCCCGTCGCACTGGGCACTGGCTTCGGCGCGGGTATGGCATATGCCGACTGCGACCGCTCGTTCAACCCAGCAAGGATACCAGGAACGCGGATAGTTCCTTACTCTGAGGCGAAGAAGGAGTCTTCGTGAGCGGACGGCGAATGATGAGACACATAGACGAGACATGGAGGATGGGAGCAGAGTCGCGCATAGATTGTCCGATGGGCTATTCACAGTGTATGTCTCAACATGTCCTCATTTCTCAAACCTCCATCTCTCCCCCTCATGCGCTGCTATACTCGAGGAGTTTTGGCTGCCAGGTTGCTTGTTCATAGTTCGTACGGGCACAGAAGACGAGTCTATTCGCGCGCCAACTTGTCTTCTTCCCCCGCCCGTTTTCCACCCGCCGTCAAGATTGTTGCAACCTTCTCGTGTCCATGTTGTTCCAGGTCTGTGGGCAATGTACGCCTGGGATCGCCGAGAACGAGCCGTTTATACAAGACAACTAGCTGATTGTGAGTGGCAAGTAATGCAAGTAAGAAGACTGCACAAACAACTGGTGACTCCTATGATAGGGACTGTAAACATGATGGTGCGCCATCGCTGCGCTTGTGGCGGCAGCTTCGAGCTCATCGTATGTCGAGGTGCACATTGACGCCTGGCCGCTGCCAGTCATAAGGCGCCTGAGTCACATGACTGGCACGGGTCGAGGGGCGCTTCCTGAATGTGAGTAAGTACTATGAGAGGGAGATGGTGTGCGGTGAGTGACGTCGGTGCATCCTCGATCCGCTGCCAATCGGGCCCGACTCGGTCAGCATGCTTGCTCCTGTCGGGGGTACTCACAACGGGCCAGAATGGGGGCCTTGCCTCCTTGTACATGAACCATCACCTTCTCCTCCTAGCCAAACGCTGCCACTGTCGACCTCGCCCAATATACTCTTTGCGTTACTTCACGACGGCGAGAGTCTTAGTTCCTAACGCCTCTCGTTTGCCTTCTCTTGAGTTGTCGGTCATGGGTCCAAAAAGGAAGAGAACGGCTACGGTAGAGGCGAGCGTATCCGACTCCACTGGATCCGCGTTGGTGAGCACGCCCGAGGAGGCACAGGCTCTCATCCGCAGGGTTTCTACGAGGAAGAAGAAGATGGTGGTCTATACAGAAGAAACAATTCCCGACGAAGGGCAGCAAGATGATAAAGAGCCATTCGACGGTTTCGATAGTCCGCTCACTGATCTGGATGAGGAGGTTGTAGAGGATAAGTCACCCAAGAAGAAGAGAAGACGTCGAACGAAGGTAGACGAACCTGTGGTGTACGACATTCCGTCAGTTGAGACGAAGACAACTACCTTCAAAGGTGCGTCATACATAACTGGCGTTGTCCAGGTTTGTCATCAAAAAGTAGGACGGCTGAAGGTGCGTCATACATAACTGGTGTTGTCCAGGTTGATCATCAAAAAGTAGGACGGCTTGGATATGCATGCTTGAACACTGTGCTCCGTGCACTCAAACCCGACCCCGTCTTCTGCTCCCGCACGCTCCGCATCGACACCATCCTGAAACCTGAGTTCGGCATGGACTATTGTAAGGAATTGGGTAGGAAGAACGCAGAGGACCTCTCCAGGCTGATTCAGGTCTGTATATCCTCATCGCTGATCATAGTCATTGTTCTTGCGAAATTCAACGCTAATTGACAAGTGATGTAGTGGAACGAGGACAACCACATCAAGTTCTTGCGCATTTCTTCGGAGATGTTCCCTTTCGCATCCCATGACAAGTACGGGTACACTCTCGAATATGCCGAGAAAGAGCTCAAGGTTTGTTGGAATATGCGACGCTCCTCCAATCCTGATTTACTGTGCATACATTGTTAGGCTGCTGGAGATCTTGCGAAGAAGTATGGACATCGACTAACGTCACATCCAGGACAGGTCAGGGCCGTCCTATCATCGCGATATCCTGTATTAATATCGACTTGTAGTTCACTCAACTTGGCTCCCCAAGAGAGGTCGTTGTCGAGGCTGCCATCCGAGATCTGGAATGTGCGTGCTATTTGACCACGAATATCCGCGTTTGTTTGCGACGAGAGTGTTCACATAACCGACAGATCATTGTCAAATGTTTCGTCTCATGGGCCTCGACAAGGATAGCGTCATGATCATTCATATGGGTGTTTGTGCCTTACTGACTTTTCACCCTCGCCCCTCGCTCACATCATACGATAGGGTATGTTCGGCGACAAGCAAGCTACTATAGGACGCTTCAAGGATGTATACCAGACAAAACTCACGGACGAGATTCGCGCCCGACTTGTTTTAGAGAACGATGAGATGTGTTACAACCCAGACGACCTGCTGCCGGTGTCCGAGGAGCTCGATATCCCCCTTGTTGTGAGTGACTTCGCAATATCTCAAAATGCGATCCATTCTGACCGTTTTCCTGTCTTAGTTCGACTACCATCATAACTGGATCTACGTATGTACTCATCCTTCGCTTTGTCGCTTTCTACTGACTCATACGTTTCTAACAGCCCTCTGAGAAGCCTATTCCCGAAATCATTGAGCGTATCAATGCAGTCTGGCACCGCAAAGGCATAAAACCAAAACAGCATCTTTCCGAGCCATGTCCTGGTGCTGAGACCGTCATGGAAAAGCGCAAGCACGCTGATCGGTGTCAATCCCTTCCGGAATATCTCCCAGACGACATGGATCTGATGATTGAGGTATGTGTTAATGCTCTTTAACATTCAACGCATCGCGCATTGACACTCTGCTAGGCGAAAGACAAGGAGCAGGCTGTGCTTTACCTCTACCGAGTCTACAATCTACATCCGGTTATTCACGAGAACCTACGTCCAGAGAAACCCCCGAAGCCATTTCCTCGTGCAGGCCAAGGCGAAGACCAAGGGGAAGAGGGCGATGGCGAGGGTACGGCAGATGGGCAAGGCCCAAGCACACCACGCAAGCGAAAGACAAGAGCAAAGGTCAAGGCGGACGAAGCTGTCGGTCAGTGTATCTCCATCGACCGACATCCAGGGCGATGGCGAGGGTACGGCTGATGGGCAAGGCCCAAACACACCGCCCAAGCACACCACGCAAGCGAAAGACAAGAGCAAAGGTCAAGGCGGACGAAGCTGTCGGTCAGTGTATCTCCATCGACCGACATCCATGACCTCACTTTCTTGTAGAAACAGCTTCGGCGATGGCTACCGGTGTCACTGACGAGCCGAAGGATCTTGACGACGCCGCTGAGCTGGATGCAGTTGCACAAACTGCATCCGAGGGAAAGAAAAAGAAAGCGAAGACCCCGCGCAAGAGAGGCAGCAAACGAACTCGGTTGCTGGTTGAGGAGTCGGTGCAGGAATTCGTTCAAGTCAAGCAGGTGTCGACGGATTCGATGTCTGCGCTCGAAAGCATGCCCCGGGAGAGTATCGGTGAATCCACGTCGCTCAATTGGCTTGTCGCAGGATAGTTGATGCTGAGGCTGGTATAGATCCTCAAGGACAGAACAATTCACTGGCGGAAGATTTGGTACAATAGTGACTGAAGGGTGTTGTCACGTTGATCTCATTGGCGTTTGGTATACATAGCCTTAGTGCAATATTGATGCTTGTCCAAGAGATGATCCTGGCCTTAAGGTGCACGCGACGGTGTAATGTATGTGGACTGTCCATGACATGCATGAGGCATGGCTTAAGTGGCTATGCATCTGTAGAGTACTGTTGGCTGGGTGATGCTTCATCTGTTAAACAGAGAACGGAAGTTTCACGGGGAAACAGGTCACAGTGGTGTGTGGACTTACAACCATATGGCACAATAGTCATGCAGGGCTGGCGCACACCCCAGTTGCACAAACGCTTGACCTCAGTAGATAGCAAGTACTGGTGGATCTCTAGGTGGTGGGATTAGTGTGGAAGTCGGTATATGATACAACGTGTAGTCTCATACAACAAAACAATGCGAGTAAGTTAACCACGGATTGATATCATCGATGGCGAGCAACTCAAGCCAAGGGTCGCGAGCAGTAGTAACGCTACCTCCCTCATCACCGGAGGAAATTGCCTACTTCGTCGACTTGCCTGACGCACGCTAGTCGCTCTGCTGGACTGTCGATGACAAGGAAAGTCGCCTTGGTAGTGAGCACCATGAGGTTCGTCGACTCGATGGCCTCCACTCTCGCCTCCTGACCCTTCCCTTGGGCGCCAGCGAGGATAATTACGTCTTCGCCCTTGTGCTGAGGATGCACGGGCCAGAGATACTGTACCGGCACTGGCAGAATCGGCTCAAGCGGGTCGACAGGTTGCGGGAAGCGCACGCGCGCGGTGGACTCGAATGTGTCGTTGGTGGTGTTGAAGACCGAAAGGACGACACCTTGCTTGCCCTCGTAGTCGCCGTTGTGCCACCCGGTGCCGATGTACGAACCCCGGACTTCGACCATGATTCCCTTGACCTTGTCGGCTAACTCAGAATCGAGTAACCACTTCGGCGATAGCTCTGTGATGCGGATGAGGCGAGGGAGAATAACCCCACGAGGAATAAGTGAATGCTCACCGAATGTAGACTCCGATTGCCCGAACGTCCCACCACCCATTATGCCGGGTGTCTGTGGATAACTTGATGTCTGCGCGGGAGTCTGGTACTCGTACACGCCAGGGGTTTGCATTGACGTGTACGGCGCAGGCGTCGGCGCACCAGGCGTGAATGCAGTAGCAAATGGTGTTGGTGCACCACGCGGATCCTGTTTCGTGGATAGTCAGTCCCGTTGCGTGATAGCAAGTCGAGCAATCCAAGATACCCATGCATCCCATGCTGACCCCGCTGGTCTCCCAGGTGTAGCCCCACCCCAGGTGGATGCACCACCACCATTCGCATAGGGATTTGGTGTGCGCGACGAAGAGTTCCATCCCGGCGTCTTGCCGCCACCTCCACCACTCTGGGTGTACGGATTCGGTGTCCTCGCGGCAGCATCCCACGCTGGTGTCTTGCCGTTGTCTGCATATGGGTTGGGTGTACGGGAGTTCGCGGCCCATGCAGGTGTTCTGCTGTCGTTGTACGGATTCGGAGTTCGGCCCGTGTTGTTAGCACCCCATCCTGGTGTCCGTCCACCGCCTTGGTTATACGGGTTAGATGTTTGAGCACTGAAACCTGGTGCACGTGGTGGACCCATCGTGGCCATCGGCCTCTCAAGAGGCTCCAAGCTGCCGTCGGGACTGATCGCAGGTGAGACACAAGGTATTATACCACAGAGAGATTGATCTCACTTTCTACGCCGTAGCTTCTCCTTCTCAATGGTGATTACCTTGTTGCCGGTCAGTAACTCTACACGGGCGTGAGGCCCATTGGTGTCCTTGATGGTGCCGACATAACCTTTGTTAGGCCCTTTGATAACCGTGACTGAGACGCCAATGAGCCGGTCGCGAGGACCGCGTCCCATTGTCCCAGAGCCAACCATACCACCCGCGCCACCGCTGAGTGCGGGGTTCATTTTCGAGAGATCTGTACTGCCAAGCTTCATCAAGTTGCCTTTTGGTGCCAGTGACGCTAGAGACCGAGCTTGCGTAACGAAAACACCACCATTCTCGGTGTAATCACGGTTATGCAAGAACGCGAAGAAAGATTGATGTGTGTGCAATACCCGACCTTTTCGTCCCTTTAGGAACAATTAACACAACCAAACGGGACAAAGTACATGGCAGGACGCACCTCGCCATTGATCTCTTTGACGTTGTCACCTATACGGAGTTCATGACCCTCTGAGTCCACGGCGATTGCGCGGTTCGAATCTCGACGCATTGTGATTTGGTGAGGCTGCAGAAGGCGAGCATGGCCACTCTGATCGAGTACCCGGAACGAGTCGCGCTCGGTCTTGAAGATAACACCTACGGTTTGCTGACTACAGAGGTGTGAGCTGTGTTCGCAAATAAAGGTAGGCCGAACATACTCGATTTGAACTAGATCATGTAGCTCGTAATTGCCGACGATGTTCGTACCCGTACCAACTTCGGCGGCCTCACGGAGGTCTTTGGAGAACACTGAGACCTGATGGAATCGCGATACTCAGTCTTCTGTGTGACGTTGCCTGATCCATCAACTCACCTCCTGCATTGACATGTCGGAGAGGAAGGTTACAACATTGTCGACGACTGAAACCACTAGACCAGTCTCGTCCGCGTTCTTGCCAGTCATGACCTTGACGTGATCTCCGGGCTTGAACCGTTTTCGAACGCTGCGAGCTGGAATCTGCACCCTTTGGCCATCGAAGTCCACGCCTTCCGGTTGGATAGTGACGACATCTTGCTCGATACTGTGAACAGTACCATGGACACCAGCTTGCTCGCCCTCAAATACCTCAACGCGATCGCCGGGCTGAAGCACCGAAATAGCGGCCTTCCGAGAGGCTTCCGCGATGATAGACAGGTCCACATTGGACTCGTTCTCGTTACCATCCTGTCCTCGCGTGAAGCGCGTGATTTCGTCTAGCGTCGGGTTAACATCGTCGAGCTGAAGTGCGGTTATCCGGAAATCCTTCTCTATGAAACCATCCTTGTAGGTTTCATTCTGGAAGACGTAGAGCTGATTCCGTTTTGACACGGCCTTCCGGCCGTACACCTTCACAACTTCCTCATAGTTAAAGAATCGCTGTGGCGGGCGCATGCTGAAGGACGAAAGGCCCATGCCAGCTTTCTTCCGCTTCTTGCCATCAAGCATATCGTCCTTCGGATTGAGGTCAATACGGGGGATAAACTTGAGTCCCACTTCTTCTCCGTTCTCCGTAACGTCAAAAACCTGTGCGAGATCACCCTGGTACTTGCCGCGCTTGATACGCACCCAGCTTCCAGGCGTTACTGTGAGCTCCTGGGGCTTGATCTGAAGCAAACTGGCCATTTCTTCGATGGGAACTAGCACAATCCCTCGGCTAGGGAAAACCCCCACAAGGCCGTTAATTGCTTCGCTAACCTGCTTCGCGCTGCGAGCTTCCACGTAGATCATCCCAGGTAGAGAGTCGCGCTGGAAGGCTGAGAGGATTTGCAGTGGCCGCGCACTGTACTCGAGGTCAATGGCCTTGCGCATGAGACTGAACACGATCTCCCGCTCCTTGCCGGGCTACACTTGGGTGATGAACGCGGACTTCAACCTGTCTAAACTCTTTGTACGCACCCTGACTCGGACTTGCCACAAGTTCGCGTCGTGGACGGACGGCATCAAAAGCCGTTGGGGGACGTCGCTCATCTCGCCAGTATACCGAACAGCGTTTCGCTGGTACCGTTGACTGATGTCCTTCGCTACCTGCTCAAGATCTCGGTCGTCCATCTCCCGAACATGTCGGTCATAACGGGCATGGTCCGCAGCTCTTCGTACTGAGTCATAATCGTCTTCGCCCTCCACACCCGCGTCCGCAATGAACTCATCTGCGACATGAGTGAGGATAGCCAATACGAGAGGATACGAGATGTATACCTCGTGCGTACTCGTCCTCTTCTTCGTCCTCATCTTCATCTTCGTCAACTTCGGCCTCTACATCGAGGAAGCGATTGACTGCAGGACGTTTGTGACGATGCTACAATGGTATTAACAACGCACCATATAGTAAGACATTAATATACCTTAGCCCGCTTCTGCCCACGCTTTGTACCTTCGTCCTCGTCTTCCTCATCATCCTCATCTTCGTCCGCCTCCCCCTCGTCTTCTTCCTCTTCCTCCTCTTCGTCATAGTCCCGTCTTCGACTCTTAGCGGGACGCTTCTCCTGTCCGTCTTCGTGGTCCTCCATGGCATCACCGCTATTGAGAATGTCATCTTCAACGTCAGACATCGCGTTCGTGCGTTTAGGGAGGTGGAAGGTGGGAGTTGGGATAGAAGACGCGAAACCGGGCTCTCTTCCACTTTGATGTCTTCACTTGTCATTCCATTAGTGCCACATTTCAAAGCTCCGAGCCACCATAGCTTACTCCGACAATCGGAGCATGAACGACTCGCGCTTGCGACCTCTGGTAGACCAATTTTGACCTTATTACTCCGATTACTCTTGGATCCAGGCTACACTTCGTGATTCAATGTCTACGATTTGGGGGTCGAGGGCACAATTTATCGATCTCCCGGTGGAGATACTCCCAATCATTGTGCAGCACGTCTTGAAGCCTAGTCATCTTGCAGCGTTATGTCTTGTCAATAAGTCTTTCTACACATTCGCAATACCTCTGCTCTATGAGCGTGTCTTCATATACGCCTGGTACAAGGAAGGCAAGGCAAAGGCAAGTCCTTCGTCTTCTCCAAAGATTTGGCAGCTCAATTGTCGTGTACACAGGTGATCAAACTCTTCAAGACCTTGGCCGAGTATCCCCATCTAGCCAAGTTGGTGCACAAGTTAGGTATGTGCTTACACAGTTGCTGTATGCCGAACAATCCTTCCTTTATGCCTGGACAAGTCAGGCCAGCATCGGCATACCGTCATCCACAGGCGTAGGTTACTCAAACACAAGCTCGTGAGTCGTATTGTGGATCACAGAATGTTCGGCATTGTGCTGCCTCCTGGGAGCGTTCGCGGAAAGAGAAGCATGCTTTGCCCGCCGGCTATCTCTTGCAGTGTGGCCTAGGACTGTGGGCTATCTCATCATATTGGTTCTTTGTTTCATACCTAGGCTTGATCGTCCTTACGAATGATGACTGATAATCTTCTAGCCATACGTGAATTTCCCAAGGCACTGCAGTCAGATGAATACGACCAAATACTAGAGGCATGCCTAGCTGGTATCCGCAACTGTGTCAATCTCCGAGCTTGTACTTGGACCCGTCACGGATCATTGACATCATCCGTATTGGAGACTTTGGCGAACTGCACCCGCCTGCAAGAGCTTGAGATCAATGGAGAAAACACCAATTACTATGATCCCGGGATCCTGATCCGGTTCCTGCACCTAAAGAAGCTTTCTCTCATCATGCCCAGTGCTTCTGTCACCAACATCCTGCTGCCCTGGACTAGGAATGCCAGCGAGACTCTGCAGCACCTCAGTGTCATCTGCAAGGCGAGCTGATCTTCAACACCACTATGGGCAACTGTGTTGACTCGACCCTCGCCAGTCCTCAACGCGCATAAACGATGATATCTTGCATGGTATTGCGCCTTACGTACCCAACTTGGAATACGCATACTTCGTTGGATGTCCCAAGTTAACCCATGAAGGCATATGGGCGCTATTGTCGTCCAACCACAGAGGGATCGTTGGACTTGGTATGGAAGGCCTGTCGACCGCCTTTGTATGTCTACTGCCACCTGTTTAACGTTAGAGACTGATGCTTGACAGAACATGGGTGTCTTCAGCGAGAATTGTAACCGGGTTGGCACGCTGTCCCGCCTGCGGTCCATCACTCTGACTGTAGACGAACACACTTCGCTCATTGAATGGCAGAAGGACGTGCTATGCCTCCTCTCGAACGCGCCTCTGCAACATTTCCACATCTCTACAGTCGGCGGTCATGTCAATCACCGACTGAGCGATGATTTCTGCAGAGCGATCGTCAGTGCCCATGGTTACCGCTTGACGAGATTCTCCGTCCACCGCATGCGTATGAGCATCAATGCCATCGCCGATATCTGCCGGCGATGTGTACGTCTCCAGCAACTGTTTATTGTCGTGGAGCAGAACGACATGGTGAGTACTCTATCGTAATGTCCTAAGCCACTTCTGATGAGCCATATCAAAATCTACAGGAGGCTCTTGGGCCTTGCTTGACACATGCCACCAACCTGCGCGCAGTGCACATTAACAGACCTCTTGACTTCGGCTCGGAGGACGTGCCTAAACAATTATTCGACAAGATTTTGTTGATGGCACAGCAGTGTCCGCCTACTGTCCAGCAACTAGGACTGAACACTCGCGTCTTCCAGGTGCGTTCCTGGGTCATTGTCCCATTGTTGCGCCATGGCACTCAGCCGCTCCCCATCCGTTTTCCAGGTTGATCGTGTACCGCAGAGAGAAGAGGATGGATCTCTCAGGACGAGAGTTGTACTTTCGCCATACGAGAACCCTGAGCTTCCAGAACAGTTCCTTGTGGTGAGAACATGAGATAATGCATAATATCAGGATGCAATTCCACGTAACTAGCTTCTTAGAAGCTCACAAGTCCTCGGCGTGACGCTCGTGTTGTGTAGAAGCTCATCTGGAAAGTTCTTCGATAAAGTCCTGTTCACTTATAGGATGATATCACTGACGTATCAGAGTCTCTCAAGCTCAGTCGCAAACCCCAGTTCCCACTGAATGCTCATCGATGACGATCAGACGTTCGATTTCCCTGGTTGTTTGCTGTGGGCGGCAATGATGAACGGCTTTAATCTACTTATGGTCTCACAGTTTTTGAAGGTGCAGTATAAATATTAAGCCTCGTCTCTCCGGATAAGCTACCATTCGCCACCCCTCAGTCGAACACAACCGGTATGTGTGCTATTCATTGATCCGAGGCGTTTTCTCATGTATAAGTGCAGGCAATATGCCTTCCAAGAGCGTAGTGGAGTACACGGCTCGTCGTATCTCTTATGAGACATCCCTCCCTCTAGCAGAGGTCATTGCGCGGCTCGACAAGGAGATCAACAAGCAAGGTGGTGGACCCGAGGTTTTCCGCATTTTACGCACTTGCCAGAGCAAGTCCGAGTTAGAGGAAGGATTTAATGCACTCACACAAGGGCGCAACTTCGTGTATGTATCTTCGTCATTGTGACACTAGAATGAGTAGATGACTGAACTAGTAATTCCCAGTTACTTCGTGGACAACCCATATCATCGTTGGATGGACGCGTACCTAGGTACCATAGGTACACCGGCAACATACGTCTATACAATAGGGAATCCCGTCATCGCCCAGGGAATGCTGCGCCATGACATAATGAGTGCGCTGCACATCCCTCCAAAGATCCTGTTGTCGGAAAAGCCCGACGGGACCGGGACGAGGGTCGTGTATGATGACCCGGCGTCCATCATCGCTGTACCGGGGAAGGAGGGAGACATGGTGAATGCGGAGCTCAAGAGAGCCGCTGAAGGCCTAAGTCAGAAGCTCGAGCAGTTGGTTCGGACTGTTGTAGAGGTGTGAGGACTACCATGGAGCAGATGGTGTCGCATCCCGTGAGTTTTACTATTATGACTGCAATGGCCGTCCAATTCTGCCCATGAATCGGGACATGAATCGGAGATGGACAGGACAGATATAGATATCTGTAGCTGCCTACGAAATATTCAATGTCAGCAAAACAACCACATAGCCCAGCAAATCAGCAGGGAAGTTACTCAACTGTTATCTCCTCACGTACGTGCGACAAGATGTGCAACTGTACTGCGTGGCACTGCTGCATGAATTCGCGAATCGGTAAGCAAGCAGCAGGTTGCAAACGCTAGCTTCTCGCGAGGTGATCGCGTGTCGAACCTTGTTTGACGTTAGAACGGAAGTATATTGCCGCAAGGCTTTGCTGAGGCTGAACCCGTGTAGGTTGCTCTCCTCTCCTTCTTCCCCTGTGTTCACAGCGTCGAACAAAAATTAGCACGTAGATATATTAGGTGGTACACGGATGCTCACCCATGCCCACAGGGTTACAACTATGCGAGTCCTCGATACCTACACTGGGCAATTCGTGAACATCAACGATCCCTCAGAAGTGGAATACGCGATCTTGTCACACAGGATCCACAGGGCGAGCAAACATATCAAGACCTGCAGAGCATCCAGCAACATTACACGCCCACACCTCCTTTCCAGCCCCTCACAACCCGGTCAATGATTCCTAACGAGCAAACACCTTTGCTCTCCGATTTTATACCTATGATCGAGCAAGGGCGCTCGATGCCCCCGTCATCTGTCGAAAGATCATCGCCAGAGGTCTCGACTCTATCTCGCGTGTGCCATGGCATTATACGGTTCCTCAATCTAGTCTTTGTCGCTGCGTCTCTGCTGTGGAGTCGTGTAGTTGGGGTTTTTATGCCGTTGGCCATCTGGGACGACCCTAGGTTGTCTGACAAAGTCAAGAGGGCATGCTTCGTGGCGCCGGAATATGGCCATCGATACCTCTAGATCGACTCGTGTTGCATCGACAAAACGAGCAGTTCAGAGCTGTCAGAGGCGATCAACTTCATGTACACCTGGTACTGCAACGCCTCTGTATGCTACGCGTTCCTCGCGGACGTACCGTCTGGTGATGTCGTCGACATTCGGAAGCATGGCTCTGCGTTCCGTCAGAGCCGGTGGTTCAAGAGAGAATGGATCCTTCAGGAACTCATCGCACCACGAGTAGTGGTACGATGCTCTCTGCGGAGTGGCGCTACCTGTGCACAAAATCCATCCTGGTGGACGTCAACAGAGAGGTGACCGGAGTCAGTTCATCCGTCCTAATACATCTCACACGTCTTCAGGGCGTCAGTGTTGCCGAGCGGATGTCCTGGGCTTCCGAACGGACGACCACTAGGCTCGAAGACGAGGCGTACTCCCTATTGGGAATCTTCAATATCAACATGCCAACTCTATACGGGGAGGGACGTCGTGCCTTCCTCAGGCTGCAGGAGGAGACTCTGAGAAGGATACCTGGCCAGACTGTACTCGTCTGGGGCCTCGAGGAGGGACTCGTGCCCCTACTGTCGGATGTCATTGACAGATCACCCCAAATTATCGAGTACAACCCCAAGCAGAATTCCAAGGTCCAAGCCCCAGCTCTCTTCGCTGATCGCCCAAGTCACTTTGGACGATCTCGTGGTATAAATGCTCTCTCTCATTCAGCATTCGTCGAAAGTTTAGGACTCGACGAGCTCCCTCTTCCCACATATGTCGGCACACCCTTCGGCATGCCCGTACCCTTCCCTCTCATACACATGAATGATTGTCTCTCAGAAGCTCACAACGACCCACATGATTCACTATCCCACATCGTCCTCGCCCTGTTAGCTTGCGAGTGTAATGACAATTTGATAGCTATTCTGTGCTCGATCCAACAACCCGACCCGAGTCACAAAGTCATAGAAGCGACAAAGCTGAGGATGCCTGGATCGAAAGGCTCCTGGATTGATCGCCACCGTTACCTAGTTCTACCACCTTCGCAGCTGCGCAACCTTACTCTACATGTTGAAACGCTCTACGTGCCCACGCAGAGTTCTGGCCCTTCCCGACGGATCTCCCTTCCCTCGATGCCATTTAACCCACTCCTTGCTCCGTGGTGTGCGACGATCCTGCAGATGCTGGGGTACACTGTCTCCTGCCTCAGGGATTCCGCAGGCTGGAACAAGGTCATCCTTTCGAAGTCCAATACGACTTCTCTCGAGTTTTCCTTTGGACCGCCCTACCGTGGCTCAGGTGGAGAGCTCTGGGTCTATCACGTTGACCCCCAGCAGGCGGTAGACGGTCGCATGTCTATCCCTCTCACACGCCCTCATAGGCTCGCCATTGAACAGGTCGGTGACTCGCAAGTTTTGGATGTTAAGGATCCGTTGGGTCACATCCTCTCGATGCGCCTGACGGTTATGGTGTCTTTGGATCACTCTACCTAGACATAGAGATTCTGAATTCTGAGAATGATGGGAGGACGACTACTAGCCCAACTCGACTTCGTTTTCCGACAACAAGCCGCGAACGAGGGACCTTCTGGCATCAGCTGGGAATTTTATATGCATGAGGGACTACGAAACAGACATAAGAAACGTCACGACAAGTTGTGGCTTGGTAATACCATGTTACTAGTAGTACAATCAGCATATATCAAAGTAACATATCGGCGCTGACCACTGCAATGGATCAGATCCTCAGTGGCTTTGGAGTCGTCACTGAGATGGATATGACCTCCAAGTAATTGTTGAAATGAGAAACACGAGGACAAGCACGATTTTGTGATGTTATAGCACATGTATGAACAGCCACGAGCGCCTTCACCTCCGAGTCGCGTAATCGGCAATGTGGATCCATTACACTGACGGGCCCTAATAGCAGCGCCGCTGAGGACACCGTACCATCACTCAACCTGAGCTTCCGAGAGAAAACTGCTGTCACTTTGTTGCGTGATACACAGCAACGGAAGAGACTCTCTACGCAATAGTTACACGAGCACAAACAGACAGATGTCGCTGATGGAAGGTCGTATCGGCAAGTGCCTACCCTTGAAATGCGATACCTTTCTTCGAGGTTTCTGCCAGTCCCCCTGCTGCATATCCCGTACCTACGAACTGTCAGCAAAGCAAAACACATTGTGGTACAACATAACAGAACACTGCATACCTTCTCGCGTAAGCTCAATAATATCCTTGTCACCTAGCTTCACGTCACATACAATACACTGTTTGGCGGGTTTCACCAGCGTGTCCGTGCATGTCTTGCAGGTGACATGCCCACATGGCTTCATCACTATATGAAAACCGCTTAGACACATGAAATGGGAATACAGGCCAATGAGTACGCACGATGCATAAGGGTATTGTTCGACAGTTGCTTCTTACAAGATGGGCACATCGGTGATCGCTCGTCATCCTTCGAAGCAGTAGGCTTAGGCTCTGCAGATGTATCCCCATTCTGCATCGCCGGCGTGGACTCGGTCGATCTCCCAGGCAACGCAACGGAGCTCGTATCGAAGGTCCACTGCACAGGTATCAGATTCTTCCGTCTGTTCACAACCAAATCCTTGCCTCAGAATGGCCCAAACGCTCCTACAAGATACTATATGATACTCACAACAGCGGGTGTGGCGGGTTGCCCCCGTGGCATGTCGTTTGCAGCTTCACTTGCGTGAGCGAGGTTGGTGGTCCCTGGGATGTGTATGTTGGAGTGAGCGACGGGAGCCAGAAGTCCGGAAGCTTGCTCTTCAGAGCCTCCGCCTGTTCGCGCTCGATCTGGCGGAGCGCTGCTTCCTCTGCCTCGCGGGCGAGGGTCTCGACTGAGTTCGCGTCGAAGTCGAACTTTCGCTTTGTGCCCCGCGCTGTTCACGGAGCCACGGCCGTATCGAGCGGATGGACCAGTGAGGAATGAGAGGACAAAAGTGAGGGGGAACGGGACGCACGTTCTGACGAGTCAAGCCTTGAAGTCGTCGATACAGTCGACATCGCAGCGAGCCCAAGCTGTCCCTTCTCGAACTCGCGCAAGACACGCTCCCTCGCTGCCTCCTGCGCGCGTTCCCGCTCCTCCTCTGCCTCCTTCTTCAGAGCTTCCAGCCGGACCTTTTGTCTCTTGATATCACTAATCTGAGCCACTGTCGGCACGCATGTCAGCTCGTGCAGCCTAGGGCTTCAAGCGATGTCTCAACAGAGTCGTAGGACTCAAAATTAAAAAGAGTATAGAAGAATGGGTGGACAGTAACGAAGATACATCGCATACCTAAGTCCGTGAGAACACACTCCTTGCAGAAAAGATGGCCCTTCTGGCACGCAACAGGCTCACGCGCTTGCTGTAGACACAGTGCGCACGCGTCAAAACGACGCATAGACTCGTGTCCTAGACGTTGCTGCATCCGTATGTTCGTGAGGAGGACATTGATGAGCTGCATTTACATACCCGCTTCGTTCCATAGTCCAGTTTCTTGTATTCAGCATACGAAAAGATCGAGGACGCGGTGTTATTCTTGCTGTGTTTTGTCATTGTTCCCTCGATTGACTGGCAAAGGTGGGGAATTTGAGGAGGGGTTTAAGTGCCCAAAGCAAATGAGGTGAACTGTGATGTATGTGGGAACGAACGTGAGAGTTGAGAGCATACCATTAGCGCTCACATGTTGAGATGCGTGAGATCCATTAATGTGGATTACTGTAATTTGAGTGAAAGAGACTGTATATACTGAGTAGGATACTTAATGCTACATACACTGTTACGGACTGCGATCAAGAGAATAGATGTAGCAATGCAAATTGTACAGAGGAAGATATAGGGACCATTGCGGTGTCATGCAACTATGTCACAATTACTATGAGGACAAACAACAGCGAGGCAGAGTTCCAGCAGCAGTTATGCAACTAAGTAAGAAGGACAAACGAGGGAACTAGATGTGCAAAGAACAATAATGAGGGTAGCCGATTTGCAAGTGACATGGACTGAACTCTCGCAGAGGTTTACCGGAACGTACATAATGGAGTTGAATTCATCCGCCTCTGACGAGTTCGTGGACGTCGCTCAGAAGCGCGTTACAACGACGAGCCCGATTCCAACACCAGCGCAGAACGCGCTCACAAGCGCGAGACCCAAACCAAACTTGTAGCCGAAGGTGCGGCCTGTCCTTCGATGCCGCCGTTCGCCTTGAACAGTATCACGGGATGCAGACGATCCTCTTCTTGCAGGTGCTTCTGTGGGATGCCAACCAAGCGAATGCGCGACCCGCGAGCGAACTGCACCCAACAGGGAGAACGAGAAGACCATGAGAGAAGGAAGATGCAGTGGATCGAATGGAGCGGATAGGCATGACACAGGGTCAGCACTAGCCTCGTCATCACTGAAGTCCAGTTTGTCAGTGAAGGACGAGGACTGTCTACCGACAGTGGAAAGCGACGAGAGCGGAGTGAGACGTCGAATAGGTTCGGTACATCTCCGCCTTCGGAGATGAAGGGCGACTTCTTGAGAAAGTGTGCCCTCCCATTGGGCTTCCCAAGCTGCCTTATCCCACTGGTCGTTTCTCTCGATCCCGCGGCTCCTGTTTATAGTAGGACGGGCGTCCGGGATGACAGGGGTATGGGATGCGTCTGCACTCCACTGTACGCGCTCCATTGCGCGCTCGACTTCTCGCCAGCGGAGGAAACGCGAAGCGGCTTCCGATCGAAGTGTCGCGAGTACGCTCGGGGTACGGAAGAGTCCTGAGCGAAGGGTGTCGATACACCCGGGGCGGAAGGAGGATAGATGTGAAGCAGAGGCTCTCCGAATGTGATCGTGTGAGCGAGGTGCTGAACGAGATGAGTGTGGTAGAGGCAGGAGAATTATGGGAATGTGGGGGCTGAGGGACTCAATCAGGACCTTCTCAGCTGGGGAGAGGGTGGCTACATGAGAAGCGTGAATGATGAGCATATTGAGAACTAGCTTCCGGTCGATAAACTCACATGGTGTTGCGTAGAGTATCAGAGCAGTGTACAAGGGAGAACAGGATGATGCAAGCAAGTGTGCAAGTGTCCCACTTGGTGGGTGATTCGGACTGAGTATGTCTAGTACTTCACGGAATGGCGAGTGAATAACAGGAAGAACGCTTTCTGAGACGTTTTCGGTCTAAAGACAATGTCAGTGATATACGCAGGTACGATTGGTTAGACTTACCTCGGCGTAAGGGTCATATGGAGGCAGCTCTACGATCTCAACATTCCGTGCGGGCTCGACGCGTTCAAAACCATGCCTGTCTCTCTGTTCGACCCAAAATGTCGACACTCGCAATATCGCTTTCCGCTTGCCGCGCGTAGAACTCTCCTCGCCAAGAACTTCCTCCCATATCCCAACCTCCACTACGTCTTCGTTATCGTCTACCAATTGGGACACGACCGCGCTCATGTCCGCACCACTCGGCCCAAGCAGTAGTAACCGGACATCACCTAAAGTTTGGCCATAAGCAGTCGGTCTCTTGGATGGAGACGGAAGAGTCAGTGACGGAATGACCAAGCCACGAGTTGAGTCGCCCAAACTGTCCTCATCGTCAACTTCCGGCTGAGGGCCTGGATGTGGCGGGGAGGTCGGGCCGGACGAGAAGAGGAACGATGAGCCGACAGAAGGGAAGGACGAAACCGAGTCTCCTGAAGGGCTGCCTGGCTCGGACTGAAACGCGCTATGAGGAGATGAGGGACGAAGAGGAGAATGTGCCTCCCGTCGCTCGTCGTGTGCGTTTGCAGGGGTCGAGTCAGAAAGGGTGGCTATGTCAATGTGTCTGTGCCCGCGGATGGTGGAGACACTAGTGCTTGGCTCGTGTTCGTGCGGTAGCTCCATTATGGTTTAGTGAGAGGTAGAGGTCTGTGTGATCTACATCGGCGAGAGCAACAGTGAAATGGAGAGCCTCGGCGTACCTGTTCCAGACGATTAAGCCGTTGCCAGTTTCTCTTCTCCTAGAGTTGCCGATGTATCCCACAAGGACGGGCTGAGAGGCAAGTCGGAAGGAGATCGAGGTCGTGGGGAGAGGAATGTCTGAAGGAGAGAGGTACAGTAGATCACTGGATTCGGACAAAAGCGAGGACTTGTTTCATGAGCACGCCACTACTGATTGCACACGATGCTTAATCTTATCAGGATAGAATGGAGAGTTCCTCAGCACGTGAACGCGACGCGCCCACACACGAGCGCTTGAACGCGACTTGATGATTGTCAACCTTTGTGAACTCTCTTCTAGCTCCCGGCCGTCCTCCACTGCCACCTCTGTTAAGGTGTAGCACATTGGCGTGCCACACCATGACGAAGAGCATAGTGCTGAGCA
Source organism: Lignosus rhinocerotis TM02 (assembly GCA_000743315.1). Lineage (NCBI taxonomy): Eukaryota > Fungi > Basidiomycota > Agaricomycetes > Polyporales > Polyporaceae > Lignosus > Lignosus rhinocerus. The sequence continues at coordinate 8,758 of AXZM01000414.1, read as the reverse complement.
CTACGACTACGAACAACAGGAAACGCAAATCCACCGGTGGTCTGGCTGCGAAGGACAATACGGACGCGAGTAACAAGCGACGAAAGACCCTCGATGCCTTCTTCTCGCCCCAGGTCACAACCTCTGTGTCTTCCAAGGATGCAAAGACTTCTGAAGAGACAGTCTCTCTCAATGAGGAGCAGCTCAGTGTTTTACGAATGGTCGTTAACGAGGGAAAGAACGTCTTTTTCACTGGGGCAGCAGGTGGGTCCTCGTTCACATCATTCCTAACCACAAGAAAACACGCAAGATTGGTACCGTACGAATGCTTCTGCTGCTGTCATGAAAATGGTGAACTCTGAGTACACGTGATTGACTGCGGTTCACTCTATAGGCTCTGGCAAGTCGCTGCTCCTCCGGGCGATCATCGCTGCTCTCCGGCGGAAGTACTCGAAGAACACCTCGGTTGTTTCCGTAACAGCAAGCACTGGTATGGCGGCTTCAAACATTGGAGGTAAGTGCCATTGTAGTGACAATCATGCGCGTGAACTCACACATGTGGAGGCATGACGATTCATTCATGGGGTGCCGTGACACCGGGTGTGCACAATGTTGACAGACAGATCAGTTGTATCAAGACATGCAAGCCCGCGTTCAAGCGGTGGAAAGATACTAAGGTGCTTGTTATTGACGAAGGTTTGTGGCGTGCAGCATACAACCGTTGTTGCTGCTGAGGCAATGCAGTCTCAATGGTTGATGGCCATCTCTTTGACACTCTGGCCAAGCTCGCCGACCATCTACGCAACAAGAAGACAGACAGACCCTTTGGGGGCATCCAGGTATAGCTTAAGTGGTATCACTATATTCAAACACTGCCTCACACCCACTCCTCTAGCTGGTCGTTACGGGAGACTTCTTCCAATTACCGCCAGTCACTAAGTCTGGCGAAGAACCCTTCTTTGCGTTCGAGAGCGAGGCATGGCAGAAATGCATCGACCATACAATTACGCTTACCCAGGTGTATCGGCAGAAAGATACACGTATGTGTCCTCTCTCACCGATCGTGTATTTCCTCACATGTGTCTGTAGAGTTCGTTGAGCTCTTGAATGAGCTGCGGAAAGGCATGATATCCCCTCCTGCCCAACAAACATTCTCAACGCTGTCTCGATCGCTGCCGCCTTTGCCTTCTGGCATCCTTCCAACAGAACTTTACCCCCTCCGCGCCCAGGTTGAGCGGGCGAATACCATGCGTCTGGCCGCTCTCCCTGGTCCGGTACATGTATACGGAGCGCGTGACACAGGGACGCATCAGAAAGTACTCGAGCAGATGGTCGTGCCCTCACGACTAGCCTTCAAGGTCGACGCGCAGGTGATGCTTATCAAGAACGTCGACGAGAAGCTCGTTAACGGCACAGTCGGACGTGTACTTGGTTTTCACGCAATCACCACCTGTCAAGCCAGCGTGGGGCTCCCGCCTTCGCAGGAGGACGTAAAGCCTTTGAGCAGCTCGACAAGCGCGATGCCCAAACCTGCATCTGCATCAAAGTCACAAGAGTCCACAGGCAACAGCTCGACATCAAAGGTGAATGGGGCGATACGAAACGTCCAGGTTGGGCCAGATGGACGCTCGCCGATTGCCCTGTGTGGAAAGACGCTCTCTGACAAGGAGAACGCCAAACCTGCTACGAAAATGAACGCTGACGTTGAACCGAGGACCGCTACGCCATCGTCCAAGGGCAAGGCGAAAGACGACGAGTTATACCCGCTTGTCGAATTCCGCACACAGCAGGGAACCGAAATCGTCCTTGTCATTCGCGATGAGTTTCGCGTGGAAGACAACGAGGGGAAACTCCTCGCTCGGCGCGTGCAGGTGCGTACGTGCACTTAGGTTGTGTATCCGAGGAGCTAATGTGTGTGCCGCCTCGGTGGCAGCTCCCGCTCGTCCTCGCGTGGGCAATGTCGATCCATAAGAGTCAAGGACAGACGATCCAATATGTGAAGGTTGACTTGCGGAGTGTGTTTGAAAAGGGCCAGAGTTACGTGGCACTTTCGCGGGCGGCGTCGCTTGACGGGCTCCAAGTGCTTGGCTTCGACTCGAAGAAAGTGCGTGTACGGTGCTTCACACCCTAGACGACATGTTGAAAATTTGTGATATTGACGTGTGCTATGTGGTTGTAATGTACAGGTGAAAGCTCATCCGAAGGTGATTGCGTGGAGCGCAACGTTGGAGCTCGCTGGAGCACCTCAATAACGGGTGGCTAATATCACTAATGATCGATACATAGGACACTACATGGAGGTAATATTATAAGATCGTATGCGTTTGGTTGTAATCCCGGTGTAGGCCGTTGTGGAACACTGATACTGGACCGGATGCTGTCAGGAACTCAAGGGTATGAGGAGAGCTAACGCACTTACGTTGCTTCCACCAGGGTCGTATCTTGTCCATTGTCCATCCATGAGCTTCACATTCCGATGTTGGGGCTTGATCACTTGTTCGTAAGATACTCCCCGGACGTGACACTGTTTCCGAGTCGATTCATCAGGCCCAGGGTGGTACACACATGCTCTTGCTGAGGTCATTTACACTCTCTCCTCTCTTCCTTCTCACCCGCTGGCTCTGTCAGCGAAGTTTAAGCCCGGAAGCTCGCTATTGGTTGTCACCCGGCGGCCAAAGAACGGCTTCTCAATTGTCAACAGATTCTCATCGAGTGTCACTGTGGCATGCCAACATCCCGATTAGTATGCAGCTATACTTGGTGGCGTTCAGTGTTTTATCGCCAAATCCTGTTCCACACTCACTGTTCGCGATGGTCCGTCACCTTCCATAATCAATCAACCCTTATACTTGCATACCATTTCCGACCTGCCCATTCCCACATCACGAAAAAGGCTTCCTCATGGTGACCGCCGTTCGTGAGGGATGGATACGGAGCATTATCAGACAGCGCTGTTCAGCGCTGCTGAATGTGGATCGAGGGCGGTGGGAATCTCTCCGCGCGGATGGGTGGTGCTCACTCTCCATCCGACGGATGGAGACAGACCAATTAAGACCAGTTGTCGTCCTCGCGGGAGGAAGCCGGACATTGATAGTCATAGAGTGTCCTAGAATATGCAAATAGAACTGTAAATGACATCGGTCTTGTGCGACACTGTGACCTTCAAATGAGTGTTCCATAATGCTTGGATGCATCAGCCTACAACGGCGCGAAGTGCTCGTCGGCATACATGTCGTCAATGTTGAACTCGTCCTTACTTGCATCACCCGGTGACTCAGCATTCTCGCCCTGTCCGCCGTCCTCGCCAACTTCACCACCATCATCTTCGTCCAACTCGAAACCTCGGGTCCTTCCCCTTCGCTCCTGGTCAATGTCATTGATCTCGTCATCATCAATATCCTTCTCTGCGGCCTGCCCATCCAGCTCTGCCATTCCAGGATCACTGTCTTGCGGGAGTTCGACGGTGAACCCGTCGTGAGCGGATTCCTGGGTAGGATCAGCCTTGCCACTATGAGATGTGCTCTGTCCTTCTTCCTGGGCGTCCAGATTGTCAAAGCATAGGCCATGTTTGCGACACGTCTCGAGGTCTACACCTTGATGTTGGTGGCCAATGCGGCCCCCATGATGCCGCATGAACATGTTGCAGTCAGCGAACCTAGCAGAGGTAAGATCAGTGTGTATGAGGATAGAATTCATCAGAGATCGCCAATTACATGGCCACAGCATATGCATAGTCCCAAACTTCGTCGGGCACGCCAGGCTCAACCCCGATCCTGCGTGCGAGCTTGGAAGGTGGGAGAAGCTCGTCAGTGAGCCCGACATGCGGGCGAGGAAGGATGTAGGCAGCGCTGATGACATCTTGAGGGTCAATGAAGCTGAATGCAACGTTGTCATGGTCATTCGCATCTACAAATGACACGCACGGCCGGCAGCGGTGCTGGAAGCCGCAAGGAGTAGAGTCATCCCGCGTGAACCAGCGCACCCACAGTAGTTCTACTCGCGCCATTGGCGAGACTGGCGCATCGATCCAGGGCCCTGATAGGAAGCCTTGAGGGTAAAGATCTTGAGTACACGCGCGAACCAGGAAGGGTATGCGGCATTCCACTCGGGCGCTGGGACCATGATGTCGCTGTGGTTGCGAGGGCTGATCACATCTTACTTGCGGCGCATTTCATACGTAGTGTAGTTGACGCGGAGGAACTTGTGTTCGTAGATCCGGTCCTCAAAAATGCGGATCCTGTCCTGTTGAACTATGGACTATGGACTATAGATGCGCATTAGGCGCTATGGGCACTGCATCTCAGATAGATCTATGGTTATGGTTCTTCTTTGCCTTTTTAGGTATATATTCTATGAGACACATGGTTACTTAGCTTCTCTTTTGTCCAGTCCTTTCCAGTGCGTTCTACTATGCTGGGCTCTTCTAGATATTGTCTAGTCATCTCTGGACTGTACTAGACCTGACCTTGTGATCATGTTGGATTTAGAGTTATCCGACATGTTATGTCTCTATATGGACTTGTGGCTATGCATCCACATGACGCTAGCATGGGCTATGCTTCTACCTTACTATATATAGATATCTTTGCATCTATACTATGGTTCTTTCTTTCCGGACTGTTCCAGTACTTACTAGTATGTTCTACTATGTTCCGGATAGCTCCAGACCTTATGTCTGACTCTTGCATGGTGCTCATTCTTGCATTGACGCCTGTTGCACTCATATAAGACAAAGACGATATGCACATGCAGAACCTCATTTACGCCGAGGCAAAAGTTGTACTATTGTTTCACTTGTACCTGCCTTTGTGGTCAAGTCAATAGTTGGCTGAAAAGTAACCTTGCCGACCATCATAAGCCCGCTATCAGCCACGTATTAGCAGGTGTGATAAGGGGACATAAGGTCAATAAAGGGCTAAAATTTCAGCTCGTCTGATAGGAGGAACTTATCCGTTTTGTATGTTGACTTCAACCCCCCGATATGATGCGTCTGGAAGCTCTCTGCTTGATGATCAGTATGAGACAATTTGATAGGCTACTATTGGATGCCTATGCGGCCAGTGAATATGCAAACAACACGTAAGCTTCTGTATTGTCACAAAGGTATCTTGTAGGCAGCTGTAAGATAAAGGTCCGGCTCGTCATGTAGGCACCCTAATTCAGCAGATAAGTTGAGCATGGTAGGCACGTATCTGCCGGCTATGCAATGGACGAAAATGGTCGGATGCCCGTAGTGCAATATCCGGAGTGTCATGACGGTGGCCATAACATCCTGCAACTTGGTCCTTTGCTCCAGACACCCTCTTCTCCCTCTCCTTCACTAGTGTGCATTGATGCTACTCTTGCTTGTGCAGGTACTGGCTGCTCCTGGCTGACTACTACACTCTGGAGTCCAGTGAGCTGGACAACAAACTCAATCTTCAACAGGCTTCAAGCTGAGGTTGTCTCGCCTATGGTGCAAGTCACTTAGATGCCTCCTGTTCTAAACAAGCGAACCTGTAGCTCTGGCTTCTTACCCAAATATTAGTGTCTCTTGTGAAACGACTCAGATCAGCTTGTGGAAAAGATCTACAAGACAGATTTTCGATAGAGTCAAAATTGACTGAGGTCCTCTCTGATATTTTGCTGCTTAGGTAAGGTATTACCATATACAGTATATACACCAGTCACGTGTCCATGGAGACTCTCTGGGAATCCGGGATGCATAGCAATGAGAGCTAAAGCTGAAGGCTTTTACTTGTGTTTGTGCCCCTTTAGCATTGAGTCCCTGTGTATACAAACTTCCTCCTCCAATGATTCCAACTCAGGCTCCAAGATAGTATCCAGCTGCCCAACTCCCTCAGGCTCAGAGGGGTTACTGGTGGATGAGGCACTGATTGGCCCAGGGTTGGACTCGGTCCCCTCATCGGTTGTTTCATGAGGTGCGTGAATTTCTCAGTGTTGCCTTAGGTGTGCTCTCCCAGCACTAGCAAGCTCAGCTTGGTGATAAAGTTGTTTGCGATGCCTCAAAAAGCACAGATAGGCTGGCAAGCAAGTAGAACATGGTGTCCACATAAAATTCTCTCATCGCAGAATCGCAGATGTACATACGCTGGACGGCAACCCAGCTAGCCTACAGTACACCTGATCATCACAAGATCACAGTTCCCTTAGCTCGGCCCGCAAAGTTTCTCCCTAGCCTATCAGACTTGTTTCTGTACCCGGAGCCCCTAGTAGTAAAACTAGCAATAATTTCCCCTTCCTCCCTAAAGGAGAAGTCCCTCCTCCCGCCCACTATGAAGGGCAAGAAGGGCGTGCATCCCACCCCCCGAGACCCCCGAGATCAGCTGCCTGAGCTTGGCAGCAACATTATCTCGGCCTTTCCTGTGTCCCCCCTCGGCCATGTTCCACGCTCTCGGCAAGACGTTTCTGCCTGACCGCTGATGCGCTTCCACCACCCACATCCTGCCGCCGCTGCTCTGGACGATGAGCTCACTCGTCCGCTCCTCCCGCTCTTCTACCGCACCGTTTCCAGCCACGCTTTGTGCAAACCGGCACTATTCGTCAAGCGCCACTCAACGGCACAGCCTGTTAAGCTGCACACGCCCCCGCCAGCTCATCAGCGCTGTCCCCGACAATGAGCTCGTCTGCCCGCTCTTCCCACCCTTCCAATAAGGTATTTCCCCCTGCTCCAATTGCAATCTGACAGTACTTGTTGAGCGTAGCCCGAAGGAGGCTTTGGCTGGACCGCGTGTGCCCCCGCCACCTGCCAGCGCTGTCCCCGACAATGAGCTCACTCATCTGCTCCTCCCACTCTTCTACCGCACTGCTTCCCGCTGCGCAAATCCGAAATTGGGGCGGATTGAGAGCGCTGCAGGAGAGTGCAGGCAAGCTCATTGTTGAAGACGCAGGCAAGCTCATTGTTGAAGACGCAGGCAAGCTCATTGTTGAAGACGCAGGCAAGCTCATTGTTGAAGACGCAGGCAAGCTCATTGTTGAAGACGCAGGCAAGCTCATTGTTGAAGACGCAGGCAAGCTCATTGTTGAAGACGCAGGCAAGCTCATTGTTGAAGACGCAGACGGGCGAGCTTGTTGCCGGGGACAGCACCGGCGGGTGGCGGGGGCATGCGCGGTTCAGCCAAAGTCTCCTTTGGGCTACGCTCAACGAGTACTGCGGCTTCGTTGCACTTGCAGACAACACATCGCACACTTTCTACTGGATGCAACAGCGCAGTCATCCATTGCCCGTCGCCCGTCGCCTGCCCGTCACCTGCTTATCGTGCGCCCCAACACGAGTCTCCATCACAGGGGATGGCAATAAGAATCAGATTATTGTGAGATACTTGTCAGCAATGATGGCCCATCATCTACGCATGGTACAGTGTACTGTAAGTGCCTTCTCCCTCCTCCTCCTGCATCCGCCTCTCTCCCCGTGGATGTCGCATGAGTTGCTGCATGTTGTTTGCTTAGTATTTGCTCACCAATTCTCACTTTTGTCACTTAGGCAGAGAGGCATACAAACACAGATGGTGAGACTTGGTGGAGGCATGGGGCCATCAAGGTATGTGGGATCTGAGATTGCAATTCACTGTCCAGCGCGCGCCACATCTGCACTTGTGTATTGGACTCCTCATTGGCTAGGCATAGTCTTGTTGTACTTACCCGAGGCCCATTCAATTTGTACTAATGTTATCAGCTGCAGATCATCGATTCTCAACGTGTGTGTAGCAGAGCCTGAGGGATATAAGATAGTAGAATCACAACTGGTACAGTAAGTACTTTCTCCCTTGGCCCCAGCGTGGAACATCATGCCGAAAGCGACCCGCAAAGGCACGTCAAAATCCGTGCAGGTTGCAGGGCCCAGCTACCTACTGTTGGCCTTGGGGATGCATACGTTCCAGACAGTCCAATGCCAACATCTTGGAATGAAAGCGCTTAGCCAGGAGCGAAGCAAGGTCGGCGAGCGGTTTGCTGTCCAGGCACTAGCGGAAGTTCGTGGGCATTTCTCTGCGGATCTCTTGGATTCTGGAGGTGCACACATGCCCAATGAGCAGCCTGAGGTCGACTCGGCCTTCAATATGGCACAAGATGACGACGACCAGTGGGAAGATGTCCTGGACGAGGCGACCAAATCTATTGAGTATGCTATACGGGATATTTTAGAAACTTAGTAAGCAGGATTTACGTTGATTCTTGCTTCCAAACTGACAGTCCACAGCTTGGGTCACCATGTCATCAAAGATAGACGCACTTGGGCGCAGCGACTTCACAAGTTGGATGAGAATTGGAAGCCCAAAATCCCCCTCCTAGTCACTGCCTATGTCGGATACATGTACAGCACGTCCGAATGCCAAGCAAACACCTCCGACCCAGGCAGCGAAGACGTCTCCATCGACATCCTGGATTTCTACACATGCGACCAGTCTGCCAAGGTTCATGTGTGCGAGGGTCAGAGCCTTGCTGAGGCTCTCGTCGTTGCCGGTTACCTAGGGACCATGCTCATATCGCCATCACTAGCTATCTCGATCAAGACCTTGGAGCTATTCCGGCTACTGCGGCTATTCAAAGCGTCATTTAGCGTGGAAGCCTTCGCAAAATTAGTATGCAACAAGTACTCTGTGAGTTATGTACAGTTGATATGACGTCAGCCTGCTCATATTTTCCAGATACCGTACCACTGCTACTACCGAACAGTCCTATCGGATACGTTCGACATATACATGACAATGCATCAGCAGGTCAAGGAATGCGTGATGGCGGTGTTGGGGCATGATGAACTGGATTGGCGCACCAAGCACAA
>KN050059.1:50445-94871 GCA_000743315.1 Lignosus rhinocerotis TM02 | reverse complement strand
GGTTCAGAGTTCATCAGTCCCAACGCCCGCTTCAACCTTTTCAGCTTTCACACCCTCCGCCGATGACACAGAAGCATTTGCATCTGCAAGCGAGGGTGAGGGCGAGGGCGACAACACAAGAGAAGACTCGGGCGTAGGCGTCTCATCCGCCACAGAAGGCGACGCGTCTGAGCGCTCTCCCTTCTCCTTCTCGCGCAACTTCTGCTCAATCCACTTAGAGAGCTCGTCAACCGCACGATGCGGGTTCGGCTTGTGCATCATAAGATAGCCCTGGAGCGTCGCTATCGAGAACATGCGGTTCGGCACGAGTGCGGCGAACCGGTCCGCAAGCTCTTCCGCCTGTCGACGTGAGAGCTTCGGCATAAGGATGGAGTGCGAGATGCCTACGTAGGTTGCAGAGGAAGTGGCTGTGGTGGGAGGTGTAGAGGACGGGGGTGTAGAGGACGGGGGTGTAGAGGAGATGCTGCTAGGGCGAGAGTCCCCACAATCCTTCTCGCACACTTCTTCCTCGTCTTTGCCATCGTCTATGCTTGAGGGGAAATAAAACTGCAGGAAGAGCTTGCGGCACTGGTACCTGCTTGCAAGCTTCAACTCAACATGTATGTCTAGGCGGCCAGGGCGGCACAGAGCCGCGTCGAGAGCCTTGTAGTCGTTCGTGGTCGCAAAGAGCACACGGCCCTCCTGAGCGCCGATACCATCTAGCGCGTTCAGCAGCCCGCTGAGCGTAATTCGGGAAACGGATTTGCTTTGTTCCTTCTCGGTTGGGGTCATATTCACATCTTCTGGCTTTTGCCTCTCGGGGTCTGCGATGTTGCGCTTGATAACTGGCTGGAACGCGGCGTCGATATCCTCAACAAGAACGATGCACTTTGAGGGGAGCTCAGCGATCATCGAGTTCAATGTGGTGTCGTCCAGTCGTGTCAGTGAGAGAATGTAGATGTCGAGGTCGAGTTCACCGGCGATGCTATGGATGAGGGAAGTCTTGCCAACGCCCGGAGGCCCGTGTATAAGGTACCCCCGACGATGAGGGATCCCTGCAAGTGATGGACCTCAGCTAACACTTGCGATGGAAAATGATCAGAGCACGAACCTCGCTCAGCATACCACTTCTTGCTCGCAAGAAAGTCCTTTGCATCGTTAAGCACGAGGTCGAAAATGCCCGGATCAAGGATTATCGAGTTCATGGAGCGCTTGCACTGAGTGCGCATCAGCTTCCAGTAGTCCCTACGCGGGAGTCAGGCTTCGAGATGCGGTACAAGATCCACGACGAGCTTACGAGGAACAGACATAGATAGAGATCAAATTTTTGCTTGAAGCATGGTATTGCTCTTTCGCTTCCAGAAGGAGGCTCCTTAAGATATCGTGGTCGCGCGTGAACATGCTGTGAGGAAGTCTTCAGCGCTTTGAAGTGGAAAACATACACTCCCGACACACCGGATATGCAAAGTGTTCTCCTTCTGCCATGTGGTTTGGATTTGATAGCGCATGACCGTAACATATCGGTACTTGTACCACATAGAGTATACTGTATCAACTGACGGCAAATAAGAAATCTTTCGTTCCTCGACATCGTCTTCACTGCCAAGGGTCCTCGCATACGCAAGCGTCCGTGTGCTCACATCAAGGGTCCGGGCGGTACCTAATCAACAGTTGATACTGGTTGTGAATATGTATAGAATATTAGAAACATTATATAGAGGTGGCGCTTACGGAAGACTTTGTGCTGGGATAGCCAATACAAGAGCCAATCTTCAAGATTCGCGCAGCGTTGAGCATGAATTGGTACGCAATTACAAGAAAACGTTGAACTCACAGCCACAAGTATCATTCTCATTGAAGGTAGCTGTGATCCAGAAGTAGTCCCTAATGGCGCACCAGGAATAGGTCGACAGTCGTCGACAGAGCTCGAGGGCGGCACCAATAACGATGAGCTTCAACCAGTCTCGTACAGCGGAGATAGTGAGTAGTCGAGATACAAGAGTCGGGACCTGCAGCACAGACAGAGGCGTGATGGAGGCCGCAGCTGCGGTCCCGTTGCTAGCCTGGGTCCCGTTCAAGGCTACTGAGCCGGACTCAATGGCGGTGACGACGGTCTGAAGTATGGCAACCGCATCCATATTCGCGTTGTTATCGGACAACTGGAGTCTGTGAGTCTAAGAAGGACAGAGATGAGGTGGGATGTGTGAGTCCGTGGGGGTATTGGGTTTGGAAGAACACGGACCTTATATTGTGTTCAAGTGCAAGTATGAAACTTTAAGATCCCAGTCACAAGTTAGAACCTCACCCGCACTCGTATCATCTCCCTTCTTGTTCTTCATGCAGCTATTGGCACGAGACAAGCTTCTAGTTGGGTACAAAAGTGAGGGACAATGGGTGTACTCCTACCCCTGCATGCTTCCGTTCCAAGTATTGTGTCGTAGCAAACATAAAGAGCATCAGTAGCGAGGTCTGGAGGTCATTGAAACTTGTATAGGGAGAGGAATGACAAAAAGAGCAAACACTGTTTCGTATCAGTGTATAGCAGTTTCGGTATGAAGACGCGTATTGTATATCACGGCACCTGCATGGTGTCTGCTAGACATCTCTTCATTCTTTGACAGAATGCTACTGCGCATTACTGCGCATTAACTGCGCATCTACAGAGTAGCCACAGTCCGCAGTAGTCTAGAGATGTATTTAAGGGAAGACACTTCTCAGTGTTTCCCCAGCTTTTAGTCTCTTCGCGAATAACACTAGCTTCACAGCTTAACAAGTTATACCTCGCTCTCACACTATCTAACTAGTGCCTCTCTTCGACAAGACAGGCTGGAAACTAGCTAGACGCTCACCACTTCACCACAGCAAACAAGCTATAGGTTGAAGTTGCGCGGAGAGTGTAACAGACACGAGCTTTAGGAGGGGGGTACTGTCATGAACCAGTCCACTTTGCTTCCTTCACTGTTCATCTCCACCGTCAGTCCAATACTTCAGGTTATTTATCTATTGTTCCATACTCACCATATTTTGATTATCTATCTCTTCTTACGTTTCAAGTGCATCTCCCATCGTGTTTCAAGTACATCTCTCCATTGCAATGTTGATGCTTCCCAGCGCTTTGGACTTGTTTGTGTTACGCTCTCTGCGCAACTTAAACATGTAGCTTGTTTACTTGTGGTTAAGTTGTAAGCGTCTAGCTAGTTTCCAGCCTGTCTTGTCGAAGAGAGGCACTAGTTAGATAGTGTGAGAGCGAGGTATAACTTGTTAAGCTGTGAAGCTAGTGTTATTCGCGACGAGACTAAAAGCTGGGGAAACACTGAGAAGTGTCTTCCCTTAAATACATCTCTAGACTACTGCGGACTGTGGCTACTCTGTAGATGCGCAGTTAATGCGCAGTAATGCGCAGTAAATGCGCAGTAATGCACAGCAAGTGCACAGTATGTGTACAGTAATGCACAGTACAGTAATTGCGCAGTAATGCGCAGTGATGCGCAGTAGCATTCTGTCAAAGAATGGAGAGATGTTATGGGAATGGAACTAAGTGATAGAATGAGGGCATGTTGCAATGAAAAGACTGAAACCTGTTTCAGTTGTACAAGAATTATACTGAGTTAAATAATAGAAAGGAAAACGCAATGGGTAGAGAAGATATGTAACAAACGGTAAAGTGGAGGTTTGTAACAAAAGGTTTGGGATACTAATGTTAGATCCGTAACACGCATACACTGTAGCACACGGACGAGCTACTTCTACGGACTTAACATGGTAAGTAGCTCGACTAAAGTGTCGGAACCTAGACATGTATATGGAAAGTAATTCAGTCATAATGATAGCATTATCACGTTTAGAATGCTATCTCGTATGCATGGTAATCGGTGTACTTTTGGACAAAGAATGTATCATAATAGTCCAGTACCTCGTGCTGCTTCAATTCTGGAGGAACATGAGCCTCACCAAAGACAGGCAACAGATGTGCACCACAGAGAAGGGTTTTGAGGTGAATGACATCTCGCATTTGTTCCCCATCGTTGAAGTAGTCTCGTTCGACAACCCATAGGCCTGTGTCCTGGTCTGGCTCGTCCCCAACGGTGGAGAACCACTCGACAAGAGCACAGGGCCACCATTTCCCTTCAGAATCTTGTGGCTGATCCGGGAAACTGGCTCGGAAGGGAAGAAAAGTCGAACACGGCCTACAAGCAGGCCACGAAAACGATCTTGACTATTGTCCTCTCCGACAAAGACGCAGTCGTACCGAGCCGGTCCCTTTCTCCAGGACGGTGTTGCACGGATGTATTCTCGGTGCATGCCGCCGATGCCAGACGGATCGCTCGGAGCGTAGAAAGTTGCAACTGCCGAGTGGAACACTCGTGCTTGGAGCGTAGAAAGTTGAAACTGCCGAGTGGAACACTCGGACACGGTTTGGTGGAAGTGGCAGGAAGGAGTTGTCATCATCCGGGAGGGGAGTGTTACAATGAATCTGTTGGTAGAGAAAGCGGGAGACAAGTATCGGAAGGTTGGGTACACTAATATGCTTGCTCAGGTCTTCAATAGATGCTGGATATCCGCGCTCTAGAGCATTTCCATGTCAGTATGGTGTTAGTGCGAGATCATCGCTAGTATCCGTGCTTACGGGGCTTCTTGGTAAGTACAACAAATCTGGTCACCCGCAGACCATGTACCACACCAGTACGCTCATCAAAGAGGTCACTTGGTTCATCTTCCCCATTGTCTGAGGGCTCCTGACTAGGAGTCACCAATTTGTCTTCGAGATGTTTGTCTTGGTCTTCTACTTGAGGCTCAGGGGGGTCTGTGTAAGGATCCTCCTCCCAGTAGTCTTTGTCATTATCGAGAGCATTGTCATCGCCTTGAGAAGGGTGTACGGAGCAGTGGAGAGACAGCCCTCCAACTGGAGCCTGAGCAGCATGCTCACGTTCCTCGCTGTCGAGCTGGTGCGCTATGAGCACACTTCCCAGACAGGTTCCGGACAGCATACCCCATGCGCAGAAGTCCACGTGGGCGGCCCCTAGCTTGTCGAGCCGTTGGTTTGTGAGCAGCATCTGTCCAAGTGGCTCAAACCGATTAGAACAATGCCATGGTTCTTTCACTGCTTTGATGTGCTTGGCTTCAGTGATTGACAAACATAGGCCGTTCGGGGCACCAAAGTTGGTGATATGGGTGTCATAGTGGTCGAATGAGTGCTGCCGAGGAAGGAAAAAGTCAGTCGGACGGACACCAGTCTCTCTGAAGAATTCGCGGTACTGATAAAAGCGAGTGCGAGTGTTCCGAAACTCTGTGAGGTTGTCTTCATGTATGACATTCCGCCGCGCTATGTAGCATCCTTCAATGAAGGAAGCAATAGCTCTTACGATCTGAAAGGGAATGTAGCTGCAAATGGGTGAAAGATATATCTGAGGCAGCAAAGGGAGTGGTCAGATCCATTCAACTTGAAAGATATCATGCTTTGAGCATTCAACGTACCTTCATGAGTCCCTTCGAGTCATCACCAGTCCATTGCTTGAAGTTACGCCCTTGCTTGAATTGACGGAGTCTGGGGAACGGTGGAATAATTGCAAGTCTGTATTATGAACGCACTGGCTTGTCAGTCAAATATCCAGAGCACAACAACACTAGAGAAATGCACTGGCAATCAATCTCATCTAGCATCTCCTTTGCGCGTACATCACCATGCTCAAGGGCCAAGTAGTCGCCGACCCAGGTGACCAGATGGTCTTTGAAGGTGCCTTTTATGAGTTGATGAAGCAGATCACCACATATCATTTCATTGATATCAGTGCAAGGGAAATCGTTGGTGAACGGCTGGAGTCCAGTGATCATTAGCACAAGTCTGACACTTGAACATGTACTCATAGTTTTGTGCTCTTACAATAAGGTCATGTATGATCCCATAGTCATCCCATAGAACCGTCAGGTCATGGTACATGTGGATGTATGCTTCTGTGCGTTCGCATGTACGTCTGTCAGCTTTAATTGGGCTGTCAAGAGTCTTTGCATCTTTAAGGCACCTGCTAGCATAGTGAGAAGTGTTGTGTGCAGTTGTGAATGAGACCACTTACGTTGGGCACCATCCCTGCACAATACACAGCACTACAACTTGCTCCATATAGTTGGCAATGTACGCCGCAAAACTCCAGAGAGCCTTGCGGAAGTGAGTATTGGGGCAGCGTAGGACCTCGGGTATGGTCATACCCGAGCGCAGGGTGCGGAAAATAACAGAAAGACTCGTGTGGAGGAGTTGGCGTCGGAATTTCCGGAATTGTGTCGAGTTGCCCTCCTTTCTTTCAACTGATGGTGAGATAATGACATGAGTGAGAATATAGACAGACAGGGCAGAAACTCTGTTCACAACATACCTTTTGGAACAGACAGGAACCCAACTAGCACCACAGAATCTCAATGTGCACGGCAAACATTGTTGTGGATGTTGCCTATTGTGTTTCAGTCGTACAAGAATTATGCTGAGTTAAATATTAGAAAGGAAAACGCAAAGAGTAGAGAAGATATGTAACAAACAGTAAAGTGGAGGTTTGTAACAAAAGGTTTGGGATACTAATGTTAGATCCGTAACACTTCCCACAATGATAGGGACGAGCATAGCACCATAAGCATCTGGGATAGTGTCTTGAATCTTCTCCTATTGCATCAGTCAGCCAATAAGTACTACAGATGTTCACAGTGCCATTCAGCGTACCGCTTCCTTCCAGGCCCAGTTGGCAGACATGAAGTTCTGGTATCTTCGACGTGGTGGAGTAGAGTTAGTGAACTCATGGAAAGGTGTGGTGTCGAACTCACCATCGAAGTCACAATTGGCAAGCATGCGAATGACAGGTTCGCGTGGGTCGTGGTACCATACATCATATTTGGCATTCATCCAAGCCATAACTGGGCCGTCTGTAGGTCTGGGTCCCTGATACCGGCCCTTGAGACACGTCCATGGGACGTCCCCCACCGCAATTGTGTCAATGCTGGCATACAAGTCAGTGTACCCAGAGAACGGAGGCTGCCCTCCGTAACGGGCAACATCCGCAGCCCAGAGCTCCATCAGGATGGATATGTTCTTGCTGGACATCTGTTTCTTCTTGTACAGGAACTCTGCAACCTTGAATTGAATGTGGTCGTCAAAAGGGTCCCAGCAGCCAAATGGAGCAGTGGTGCATTGGTCCGGAGGAGTGCCAGGCGCAAGATACATGGTAAAACTCATTACAAGGAAGACCTAGAATGCATATACATGGGATGAACATCATGATGAAGCAGTCGAAGAGGAAAAAATGAAACAAGGCTTACCACAGAGAAAAGGGTGAGGCTCCCATATAAATCTCTCATCCACTGTGGCATGCGGCAGGTCTGTATCCATAGGTGAGCTTGGCATAAGGAAGTCAAGGTCATCTTCAGCATGGCCAAGTGAGCCGGAAGGGAGTGATGAGGTGGGAGAGGGAGGGTTGCTACGAGGCGGACTTGGAGCACGAAAGAGGTCGATATGAACCATGTGGAGGTGCTGAGTGAGTCCGGAGAGGTTTTTGCACCATTGCTCAGGTTTGGGGCAGTGCAGACATTTGAGTAGTCGTGCTGTGACTGGCTTCCGAGCGGATATATGGGACATAGAGAGTGTAACTGCCAGAAGAGAAGAATATAGTTCAGAAATGTTGGAGTCAACGTGCTACCAAGACTACTGATGTGGACGCAACACATCCCCTTCTCACTGGATACAAGCTCTTCCTCAAACCACCACCTATCTTCACTTGTTCTCATCCAGTTCTCTTCCTCCCAAAGTCTACTTCAGCCCCAGTGTTTTCTCTCAGCTCCTGTCTGTTCATCCTCCCCTCTTTGTAGTCCCTTTCAAACACACGACTGTCCTTGACATGTCTGCAGTCCCTCATCCACGCCGTGCAAAGGCAAACCTTCACCCTGGCAACATCATCCTCAAACAAAAGCAGCCTCATCGCTCTTCTGCAGAGGTTGAGAAGGAGCATGCAGAGATAGAGGCCAAACGTGCTGCTATTCTCAAGTGTCGTGAGGCTGACATAAAAGCTCTGGCTGAGATCGAGGCCCACCTCAAACTCAAGGAGATCCAGGCCGAGGAAAATGCAACACGTCTTCCTCCACCTGGCCCAGAGGACACCACCGCTAGCAAGTCAAAGTCTTGTACCGGTGTCGGCCACAAGCCCTCAAAAGGAAGTTCTTCCAACCGCGCTACTACCGCTCAGGCAGCTGTGTCAAACACGGCTGGCCGCAGTGCTATTGATGACAACGAGTCTCTGTCTAACTCCTCAGGTCCCCGCTTGGGTACTACAGCTCCTGCAACCAAGAAAGCATCTCAGAAACGTCCGGGAAAACTGACTCGAGCAGAGTTTGAGGCCTACCGTGATGCAAACAGTGTCGCTTTAGCCCAAGTTCCTTTGCCTGCACCAGTCCCAGTTGCCCCGACCACTGCTCCTGCCATTGTAAACACTGCTCAAGGTCGTGCAAGCGTGAAGCGTCATCAAGGTCGTGCAAGCGTGAAGTGTCATGTCATCAACGTAGATGCCAATCCTGACAAAGGGTACGTTACTTCTCACCACCATTATCTCATAACCACTAGTGTACATGCGACTCACCAAGTGCAACTGGTCAAACAGCCTTGCCACTCCACTTCCCAAGAAGAGCCAAACTTTGATGTTCACACTGGCACCATGGGCCGTCGGTTCCCCCAATGCTGTCATCATATCCTCGGACATTCCCACCTCTACTGCTTTCCCACTGACTGCGACTCTCACTGGCAACACTCTGACTCCTTCCCACATCACCACAGACATTGGAACTCCTGTGCCGAATGCCTCGACTCCTGCATATGGTGTCATCAAACAGTTTGGCGGTTTCGCAGACAATGGGACCAAAGAAGATGTCAAGGCCGAACGCAATGGACTGGAGGCTGAGCATGCAGAGATGCCAGTGGGTGACAGGCAAACCGCACAGGTAACGTTGTTCAATACTACTTTTCCATCGATTTTCTATCGGGTACGTTCTGATCAAGTCCTCCGCCACCCATATCAGAGTGTCGTGTCCATGGAAGTCGTAGACGTTGTTGCGCTCACGACGCCGGCTCCCACCGGGCCTGTACATTCCAATGTTCCTACTTCTGGACCATCTGCCAACATGACCGCTGTCACAACCACCTTTTCTGCCGCCATGGCTCAGCTCACCCCAGTTCTTGGTGGTTTGATCGGTCGCTTCCCCTACCAGTACATTCCACAGCTCATCAATGCCGTCGGCACCCTGGCCAACGGCCCATGGTGCCTTTATGGCCTCAACTTTTTGGGACTGATGACGGACCTCGCCAACAAGGTATGGCCTGAGCTCAGCATCGCAGTTGTACCCCGTGAGCCGTTCTACAAGGTGGTGAGTTGTCTTCGCTATATGCTGCACATTGATCTCGTCTCACAGACCATAGTCCAAGCAGAAACTATCAGACTATCGCACTGCCGTTGGGAACGAAGCCATCCATGCCATCAACAGCTATATGCGCCACAAATTTGATACAGCTCAGGAGCGTGCAGACTGGATCAAATGGGCCCTCTCCGAGAAGTTCCCTTTCTGTTATGAGAAGGTGAAGATTGTCAATGGTGAAAAGGTACATCTCATTCAATCCAAGCCCTTGATTTGTGCATTCAAACGCACCCATGATGCTTCTGTGCCCATAGAAGTTGTGCGGCATCTACCGCAACAAGATGATCCTGCATACGCTCGGATATCATATGAAGCATATCCAGATTCCTGCAGAGCAGATCAAAGACCATCCCTGCAATGCACTCGCCCTCACAACCACCGCGGTATGTCTATTCCACTGCCTTCCTTCACTCTACTCACATCGGTCATGACAGGTCGAGCACGCTCTCAAGACGTGGGAGACCAGCGAGTTCAGGAAGCTCCCCAGGGGTGATGCCGGCAGGTTCTCTGACAAGCTCTGGGGCAAGCCAGCAAACGAGTAGCTCGGGGGCAAGCCAGCAAACGAGTATCCCGGCAGCATCATCAATCTCTTGGAGAAGCAGTGGGACCTCATTTTGGCCGGCACTGAACGCTATACTCACGGTTTGGTCAACGATTCAGACGAATCTGATGAAGAAGGCAGCTACGATCACAGCGATATCCCGTTGACAGGGGGGCGTGCAACCGTCAAGGACTGGGAGGACAAGGACAAGCTCATGTGATCAGAACGGTGTGGATTTGGATATCGGGCTGCATAGGTGCATGTTCAGTTTCTTCATCCCTCATCAATCTCTCCCTCCTGTCCATCTATCATCAAGAGTATGTCCTCAGCTTGCCCCTACATTTCAGGTCCCGCTATCCTCTATATACCCCAAACTCAATCTCTACGGATGCTGCCATTTGAACCTGTTCAAGCCCTTCCTCAGGTACTTACCCTGTTGGCGATTTTCAGATTCATTTGTATGCTCCCTCACTAGAGTTTTGTTCACGCTCCTTAAAGCTGGCCGTCTATGCCATATATTTACTGCACGTTCTAGTATATTGAATCCTACTCTTTAAGTACATACTTTACCCTGACATCTAGTTCTACCGTCGTTTCTGTCCACGCTCACCGGTGGTGAGGTATTAGTCGAGATTGATCCTCTTCGTGCTCTGGCAGGCTCTGAAGCCTGTTCTGATATTGTCTTAGTGTACTTGACTTGTCTGAATTCAAACTTGTTGCGACTTGCATCAGAGAATGGACCTCCTGACTCCAGAGTGCTGGAAACACCTGGGATCTTCTGAGGATGTCTGGATAAGGCGGGTTCACACACCGTCGTCTATCCGCGAAGACTGGATTACATGGTCGTGCCAACAAAGAATCAGCGGCTGCGTTTCTTCCTCCAGAATCCCCACGAACTAAATCGCAAACGAGAGTTCATGCTCGCATTGACGAAGAGTACCAGCTACGGGATTGAATTCGTTGAGGGTTGGGCTTTGTGGCGGATCGCGGTCGCGGTGCTCATCCCTGTCGCGTTGTCACTCGTCGTTGGGGTTGTCTATACGGCATTGTCGATGGATGCGGGGGATGCCTTTACTGTCGCGGGTTAGTATACTTATGTTGATGATGCGAATTGTGTTTGAGCTGACTGTTGTCATGCAGGGTACATGACATCGGCATACTCAGTGATCCTGGTTATGCTTGGTGTGCTAAACTTTGTTGAGGTTTGAATACCTCGGCAGGTCTTGTGACACCTGGGTCAACCTTTCGTCACCGTTGCCCATGCGTCTTGTTGTCAATGCATGTCTTGGGAACCTCTCCCAGCATTTGCACAGGACGTACCATATCTTGAACGCGTCAATAATCGATCGATGGTTTGTTTTAAGATGACAGAACTCGATTAAAATCTGCCAGACAATGACCACGGATGATGGTTCCGACAACCTGATGAGTGTGATGCATCAACTCGTAACCAGTGTCAACCTCATCCACACCTTCTTGATAGCATCAGGCATGACTGAAACGGAGACATCGGTCAATCTGGTGAAGACGGCTCAGACAGGCCACATACTCACCTTGATCCAATAACATCGTACCCTCTATCGACAGCAAAATTGTCTCATGAGCCGCGTCATAGGACTCGGTCACCACTTGTATCTGGTTGTCGAGAGATTCTTGCGATGCCGGAGATGCCCACTAGACACATCGATCGGGAGGGTTGACAGATTGAAGCCAAAGCTCGCGCAGTTGAAAATCGGTCCCAGCACCACAGTCGCAAGGACATTCTACTCC
Organism: Lignosus rhinocerotis TM02; assembly: GCA_000743315.1. Lineage (NCBI taxonomy): Eukaryota > Fungi > Basidiomycota > Agaricomycetes > Polyporales > Polyporaceae > Lignosus > Lignosus rhinocerus. The sequence continues at coordinate 83,143 of KN050059.1, read as the reverse complement.
GCTACGTCGACGTGCGCGCAGGGCGGGCTAAATATGATATTGTGATGCGTCCGGACGCTCTCGAGATCATAGATGGGGAAGCTCGCGGCGAAGTTTACATCCTGCGCCACGGGCTTCAGTGTGGCGGGGGAGCTAAGGGAGTGACGACAATCGGCCATGACCAGAAGAGCGCTGCAGTGGCGATGGTGCACAACATAAAGGAGAATTGGAAGAGGTACGAATGAGGCGACTGAGCTGTGACATCATCCGGTGTCTCACCTGTGTTCATCCAGCCTTTGATTTATGTACGACGGGCCTACAGCCCCAGGGGGCGAAGCGCATGACCCCGTCAGGATGTTGAGGATTTCGTAACGCCAATGCTGCTGCAGCTGTCGTAAGCCGGACATCTTTGGAGGGTGAAAGATCACATGAAATGTGCAAGCGTGCGTGCAGATAAGTATGTAAAGCAGAATCAATGGATGAGACGAAGCCCAGAAGAACAGTACTACGATAAGTGGCACGGACTTCAAATTGGGTCAATGAGTTCACGACTTGAACGACGTCGTGCTGCCAGTCGTTTGGGCTTGTTGTCGTTTGGGCACGTTGGCAGCCATGATATGGAGCCATCTACATAGTGTAGGCATCAGGAAAAGGGCGCGCGCCCTGAAACCTCTGAGAAGGTCTGAACCCAGGCTCCTCCCCACCGTCATTCGAGTTATGGGGTGATATCCAGGCTCCTACCCACCGCTGCTTCGAGTTGAGGGCGATATCACGAAGGAGGGGGTTTCACGTACTCGTAGTTACTATTACTGTAGCATTTTGATCTATTCGAACGGGCTTGTGACGTGTGACACAGCCATTTGGATGGACAGATTCGAACAGCCGGCCAAATGGCTGTGACACCGGCCGGAGATTCGAACACTATCACGACGGGCAGAGCGCCGTATCCGGTCTCGCGGTAATAGGATGGAAATATGTTCTGAATCTATAATTTCTTAGCGACGACTTATTTATGTCATTGAGCGGGAAAGCTGATGTGTCCTGAGCGTGGCGTGCCAATTTCCCGCCTCAAGATTGGACCAAAGGAGGATGTACAAAGGGTATAGATAGGAAATGTAAGATGGCACGTGGCTATCCAGGGCGCGGTGATATGCGAGTCAGTGGCATCTTACATTTCCTATCTATACCCTTTGTATATCCTCCTTTGGTCCAATCTTGAGGCGGGAAATTGGCACGCCACGCTCAGGACACATCAGCTTTCCTGCTCAATGACATAAATAAGTCGTCGCTAAGAAATTATAGATTCAGAACATATTTCCATCCTATTACCGCGAGACCGGATACGGCGCTCTGCCCGTCGTGATAGTGTTCGAATCTCCGGCCGGTGTCACAGCCATTTGGCCGGCTGTTCGAATCTGTCCATCCAAATGGCTGTGTCACACGTCACAAGCCCGTTCGAATAGATCAAAATGCTACAGTAATAGTAACTACGAGTACGTGAAACCCCCTCCTTCGTGATATCGCCCTCAACTCGAAGCAGCGGTGGGTAGGAGCCTGGATATCACCCCATAACTCGAATGACGGTGGGGAGGAGCCTGGGTTCAGACCTTCTCAGAGGTTTCAGGGCGCGCGCCCTTTTCCTGATGCCTACACTATGTAGATGGCTCCATATCATGGCTGCCAACGTGCCCAAACGACAACAAGCCCAAACGACTGGCAGCACGACGTCGTTCAAGTCGTGAACTCATTGACCCAATTTGAAGTCCGTGCCACTTATCGTAGTACTGTTCTTCTGGGCTTCGTCTCATCCATTGATTCTGCTTTACATACTTATCTGCACGCACGCTTGCACATTTCATGTGATCTTTCACCCTCCAAAGATGTCCGGCTTACGACAGCTGCAGCAGCATTGGCGTTACGAAATCCTCAACATCCTGACGGGGTCATGCGATTCGCCCCCTGGGGCTGTAGGCCCGTCGTACATAAATCAAAGGCTGGATGAACACAGGTGAGACACCGGATGATGTCACAGCTCAGTCGCCTCATTCGTACCTCTTCCAATTCTCCTTTATGTTGTGCACCATCGCCACTGCAGCGCTCTTCTGGTCATGGCCGATTGTCGTCACTCCCTTAGCTCCCCCGCCACACTGAAGCCCGTGGCGCAGGATGTAAACTTCGCCGCGAGCTTCCCCATCTATGATCTCGAGAGCGTCCGGACGCATCACAATATCATATTTAGCCCGCCCTGCGCGCACGTCGACGTAGCGGAGTAGAATGTCCTTGCGACTGTGGTGCTGGGACCGATTTTCAACTGCGCGAGCTTTGGCTTCAATCTGTCAACCCTCCCGATCGATGTGTCTAGTGGGCATCTCCGGCATCGCAAGAATCTCTCGACAACCAGATACAAGTGGTGACCGAGTCCTATGACGCGGCTCATGAGACAATTTTGCTGTCGATAGAGGGTACGATGTTATTGGATCAAGGTGAGTATGTGGCCTGTCTGAGCCGTCTTCACCAGATTGACCGATGTCTCCGTTTCAGTCATGCCTGATGCTATCAAGGTGTGGATGAGGTTGACACTGGTTACGAGTTGATGCATCACACTCATCACATTGTCGGAACCATCATCCGTGGTCATTGTCTGGCAGATTTTAATCGAGTTCTGTCATCTTAAAACAAACCATCGATCGATTATTGACGCGTTCAAGATATGGTACGTCCTGTGCAAATGCTGGGAGAGGTTCCCAAGACATGCATTGACAACAAGACGCATGGGCAACGGTGACGAAAGGTTGACCCAGGTGTCACAAGACCTGCCGAGGTATTCAAACCTCAACAAAGTTTAGCACACCAAGCATAACCAGGATCACTGAGTATGCCGATGTCATGTACCCTGCATGACAACAGTCAGCTCAAACACAATTCGCATCATCAACATAAGTATACTAACCCGCGACAGTAAAGGCATCCCCCGCATCCATCGACAATGCCGTATAGACAACCCCAACGACGAGTGACAACGCGACAGGGATGAGCACCGCGACCGCGATCCGCCACAAAGCCCAACCCTCAACGAATTCAATTCCGTAGCTGGTACTCTTCGTCAATGCGAGCATGAACTCTCGTTTGCGATTTAGTTCGTGGGGATTCTGGAGGAAGAAACGCAGCCGCTGATTCTTTGTTGGCACGACCATGTAATCCAGTCTTCGCGGATAGACGACGGTGTGGTCTGACTGTGCCGGAAGAACGCCCACGTGAGTATAACGTTCAGGGGATACGCAGTATGAGTCGAAGACACACGTAGACCAGATGAATGCGCCTGCGATAGAATGATGGCAGAAATCAGCTCGGATGCGATCAAGACCGGAACACACTGACGAGATATCCTTGAGTGACACATACTTCCGCCAGGTTCGCAGTTCGTCGTATGTCCTAGATAATGCACATAATAGATCCGGATCGTACCATTCGCTTTTGATGTGCACGATCTTCCAATCCATGCCCCTGAACGCCTTCAGCGGGAACAGGTTCCAATGCGGAGACCAAACAATAGCATCAACGGACTGCTGAGCTTCCAGCGACGTTCCGGTCTTGACATGTAGACCTGCCGCTCGGGCGATGTCCCAGTACGGATGTGGCTTGGTCGGGAGGACGACCACGCTGCTGGACGAAGGATTATCGGTCATCCTCTTGACCATCTTGTCGACGACCTCATCGAACTTGCGGGAGAGCACCCGCTCGTGCACGTCAAGAAGCCGCATGTAGCGCGCGACCGACTCGGAGTCACGACCTTGCTCACGCTCGCCTATGGCAGACAGGGTCTTCCGCCGAGGGAGTCTGCGGGGTGGGGTAGTGGACGAGTCTGGAGGAAGCAAAGGAGGCTGGGGGACCCCGCGAATGAGAGGAACAAATGGAGTTTGACCAGGCTCTTGGCTTTGTGCAGGTTTGATTGAATGAGGGAGAGAGGTGGCAGCGGTGGGCGGTCGCGAAGGACTGGGAGAACGTCGCCCTTTCTCAGTCCTGCCTTCGCGAGGCGTGCCAACACTATTCGCCATCGCAACCCATGCCTTTGGAGCGGCGTCCGCGTGCGGTTCAGCGTCCAAGGCGACGAACTGTGGAGTATCGTCGTCCCGGGCTGTACTCACAACGGGTTCGATAGGGAAACGTCCGTCAGAGTCGCTGGAGTGAAGCGCTCCGTCCATATCGTCCGCTGCCAGCGGCGAGGAGGGATTGACAGCTGGAACCGAGTCCAAGAACTCGTGCGGAAGCGAGGGGTGCTCTGATCGAGGGACCGAAGGCTCCCTGAAGGAATCAAGTCAATGTCATAGCCTACAGGGTAATGAGACGCACATTTCTCCATGAGACGCCTCATCGACCCTGTGATGGAACTGTCCTTCTTCGGCCGCCTCTACAAGTGCTCTGTACTGTTGCTCTAGGGCCTCTTCGCGTGCGAGGGAGTAGGTGTTGCCCATGTCGAGATTAGCGACAGATTCACGCGCAAACTATGAAGTCAAAGACAGTATGGGGGGTTTTTAGGGCTGCTGGACTCAATCCGTCGGCTATTTGAAGCACAAGGAGCTCGCGTATCATCTCAATCTCAGACTCTCTGAGGAACATTACATGATTTATTTGTCCCATTGCGAGGATGCCCCGAGGGAGGACAAAGGCGCCTCTATACTTCGTGTATGCAAGAGCACGACACCAGACTTCTCTTCTTCTCAATCTTCGAAGAAAGAGAGAATCCCGGACTCGCTGATGCGTAATACATTAGCACGCGCTGCAGGCTTTGTCTCGCTTGCGAGACGAGCTATCGCATGGCAAAATGCGTACCATATTAGCGCTCGCAACAAAGGAGCAGACCTCCGCTGAGGCTTCCCAGTTCAAACGCCATCGGCTACATGCGGAAGAAGCGATTGACTGAAATGACAAAAGGAAGCGATTTTTAAAGCAAGTGTGTAAAGCGACACACTCGACTGTATGCGGCAGAATCAGTAGAATGACTATGTAGGGAGTCTCAAGAGTTAAAAACCGCATTTTACGTACTGTTGGGGACCATCAGAGCTGCAAGGACTGAAGGAGAGTCGAACAAAGACATGCGAACAAATGACTGACCCACCATATCAGATTCCATACCTCAATGACAGTCCCAAGCCATATCCACGGTCCTCTAGACAAAGTAGCCCTCACGCAGTCAAAACGCCCCTGAAGGCGAGCGCCCGCCAACCTGTAAGAACGTAGGCTGTAGCAGACCGAATGTATCTCATGACCAATTCACGGACTACCGTAGATAGGATGGAAGATGAATAATACAGCTACACTGATCATACAAATGCGATAACCGAATCTATATCCAAGGATAAGTTACGTCCTCTCGCCCCGCAGCCGGCGGGCCAAGGCGAGGTCTTTTGGCTGGATGGTGACACGCTTCGCGTGGATGGCCGCGAGGTTAGTGTCCTCAAAGAGAGACACAAGGTATGCCTCAGAGGCTTCCTGGAGGGCCATGACAGCAGAAGACTGGAAGCGGAGATCCGTCTAGAATCACAAGCAGTGAGTGCAAGGACCGAGAATCCCGTGAAGATAGACAAACCTTGAAGTCCTGAGCGATTTCACGGACTAATCGTTGAAAAGGAAGCTTGCGGATGAGGAGCTCCGTCGACTTCTGGTACCGACGAATTTCACGAAGAGCAACGGTACCAGGCCGGAAACGGTGAGGCTTCTTCACGCCACCAGTTGCCGCCTGAGGCCAAGTTAGATGTGGTTGCGGACCCAAGAGTCAAATGTACTTACAGCAGCAGTCTTGCGCGCCTGAGACTTAGCAGCGAGTTGCTTACGCGGTGCCTTACCTGCAGACCGAATGGTTTGAAAACGAACGAGGGTTGAAGATGTATCCGAAGACCACTCACCACCGGTGGACTTGCGAGCAGTTTGCTTAGTGCGGGCCATTGCTAAGGTTGTGTACGAGTTATATGAGACGGTGTAGACACAAATCTTGTGGGGGTTGGAAATTAGGATGGTGGGCTAGACTGAACATGGTGAAAGTCTTTATAAGAAGCATGATCGCTACGGGCGCTCTCAACAAACGCGTTGTATAGCTCACGTGACGGCCGCGTTGAAGCCCTTTCAACAAAATAGAGTTTGATGTTGATTCGTGCACGTGCCGGCCCTTGCCCGGTCTGTTAAGTACCCCGCCTCGGCGGTTCACTTGCCCCCAGCTTCATACGCACTTCCGCCACTACTTCATTGCCTTAATCCCCAAGGCGACAAACAACTACTTCTTCCTTTACCAATCAAACACTCCCACAAACATGTCTGGCCGTGGAAAGGGTGGCAAGGTAAGCAACGGGGAGCACGACCGTGTCCCCGCAACTCAAAGCTGATCCGAAGAATCTTCGCACAGGGACTCGGAAAGGGCGGCGCCAAGCGTCACCGCAAGATTCTTCGTGACAACATCCAGGGTATCACCAAGCCCGCTATCCGTCGTCTTGCCCGCCGAGGCGGTGTTAAGCGTATTTCGGGACTCATCTACGAGGAGACCCGTGGTGTTCTCAAGATTTTCCTCGAGAATGTGAGTGGTTTCCCTGGTGTATGTTAAACTATTGTTCACTCGCGGTTCAGGTTATTCGCGACTCTGTGACCTATACTGAACATGCAAAGCGCAAGACCGTCACCGCGCTGGATGTCGTGTATGCACTCAAACGGTCAGGGCGTACACTTTACGGTTTCGGTGCCTAGATTCCGTTTTTCTAAGTATGTGTCTATGTGCGTCGTTGTACTTTTACTGTAATCTATCCCTGTTCTGGCTGTTCATAAGGCCTGCATCCCGACGGTGGCACGAAAGATTACGCTCTATTACCCCTTGATAAGAGTCTGTTGCTATAGAATCAAGGCTTTGAAGTGGAAGGTGACCCATATGCAGCATATGTGAAGCGGACCAAAACCCATCTTGAAACAGGGCTGTCATAGGGACAACAACCACATGGCTGGAGCGAGCATAAACCCATTTCGCAAGGGGATGATTTGCGTATTTGGGCGCTTGTCTCCGAAAACCAGAAAGTGATACCGCCCTCAACAATGACTTATCGCGCCTACTTCTGCACTGGCAAAGGGAGGTGCTTTGTCCGTCAAGCTCGAGGAGTCCATATAGGATCGGCGGGGGTAGACGTTGCGAGCAGCAACTCTCACTGGTGCAGGGAATGTTTCGGACATGCCAGCATGCTGACAATGCCAGACTTCTCCTAAACGGCGAAGTGAATGTTTCGGACATGCCAGCACGCTGACAAGGCCAGACTTTTCCCAAACGGCGAAGCCCCACACAATTCTCTACACATCATATTTTCGTTGCGTATAGCCATGAGAGAGCTGCACTGCTGTCCTTAGCAGTGCGAAGAAGAACAGTTCACATTGAGCGGCTACCACGGTGGACATAAGGTCTTGATATGCCCTCTGATAGTATCGAGGACCCAAACCGTAAAAGCCATGTTTGAACGACCAAATCCCATTCGACACAGTCCACTCAACGCGTGAATGTCATCATTCTCCAAACGCCCCGTGCGTCACAAGTGACTCACAGACTGCGCACAAACAGAAACCGACTCCCAGAAGCCGGGTCTTAGTCAGAAACAGAAGTTTGAATGTTACAGACCCAGGCGGGGCGGGCCTGTCATGCTCCAAAGTATCAATATTGATTGTATTGAAAGACACCAGAAGAACTCACTCCCAGAAGCGTGTCGCCCCAGGCACCGATGCCGATCGCGAAACCTGACGAAGCCATGCAGTGACGATCTGCTTGTTTTGAGCATGTCTATGCGTGCACCTTCGGTCGCGGAGCGATCGCTTGGGTTCACTTCGGAGGTAGACCATCGGATTGTGCAGCGTAAAAGAGGGAAGCGGGCGAGTGGACCCGTCACGAGCTGCAAATGTATAATCGTACACCCTTATCAGGAGAACGCACAACGGACCACCACAGTGCGACTATGACCCGGGCTCAAGAGCGTGCGTGTGCACATTCCCATTAATTGCGGGCTTCTGCAGGGACCGCCTCACTTCGAATTGCCCTGTCCTGCGAAGTGCACAAACTTTGAAGTTTCCACGGTGCGTATGATGACGCACCCGATGAGACGGGAGTGTATGGCACACAGCCTTGCTCTTCGTCTCCCCCATCTCGATGCGGCAAGTAGGTGCCGTGCAGACGAGAAGCGTGCGGCTGCCGCCTGTCGCCTGTCCCGGTGGCTATGGCCGGCTCTGTGATATCGTGGGGCCGACTCGAGCTTTCCGGGCCAACAGTAAACATGGACCCATATTGCGACAAAGCCGAGCCACAGTACATGGTCGAAGGGTGTTTTCCTCACCAGAGTAGCTCCCCCTGCCTTGCTTGAGATACGCCCGAGAACGCCGCTTACAAGCGCTCGAGGGTACAAGGGAGGACGTGAAGGACTGCAAGTGGTCCGTGCTGCAAGACTGCGTGCAGAAATGGAAGGAAGAGGCGTAGCAGGTGAAGTGCAGCCAAAGGTTGGGGAAAGGGAGAGGGTGACTTCTTCGTGGTAAGATAGAGCACGAACATGGTAGGGTTGCACGCAACTCGATCAGCGAGTGCCAGGTATTGCTGACCGCCGGTGACCAACGAATGGCAGGAAGTGTGGTTACTGGGATGCACGGGCGGAGGGGCGGAGAGCTTGCATAATACAACGCACCAAGCAGATTTCCTTCTCCAGGTGTCAACTACGCCCCTTCTACAAGTCCGACCCCGAGCTCCCCAATGTTGGTTCGAATACTAGACGGCTAGACAATCCAGAGGCAGCGCCGCAATGTCGGGAGACCGTGGAATACCATCGACTTGCTGCGTATAAGTGGACTCACCAATCCTCCCTGAGCCCCATGCGCGAGCACTCCTAACCGAGCTTGACGGTAGGGTAGTGATGGATGTTAGCATTCAAACATGTACAACGGGCTAACGAGTTACCATCGGAGAGAAGTACGCACTGCGGGGTGAGCCATAGCAGTCTAGAGTAGGTCTAGCGTGATATACATAACTTCCCATCTCACCAGGCGTACAGTGGGCCCGTGCGTGTCACCCGGGCAGTGTTCGTCAATGCCGAACCCGTGGCTCGGCTGATTCAATTATGGTGTAGTGCGGTTTGGGACGACAGGAGCTTCAAACAGCCTGAAGAAGCAGTCGGTAACCCCCATGCACGGTCAGGTGTATTGGACAGGGATAGCTTTCCATCGCTCCAGCATAGGGCGGTACTGCGGATGTAAGTAGACAATCTTCTGACGGCTCTTGTGTGTAGTAACCCGACTATGGTCCTTCTGGGCCTCAGGAATAATACGCGATGGACTCACACAGTGCCAGTGCTTAACCCGAAGGAGTCTTTCCGAATGCACCGCCCAGACCACCTTTGCGACACGCGGACATACGGCGTAGAATCACACGCCCGGACACAAATGGAGCATCAAGAGCTCCGCACTAGGGACAAGATAGCCCTATGGCGAATGGCAGAGAAACAGGAGAGCTAGAGTGAAGACAACGACGGCGAAACTTTGATATTCCACAACCGTTGTTTCGACTCAGACCTCGGTTCGAGGCGAACACCGTCGGCATTTTTCGAAGGGACATCAGACCTCTCGGGTCTCGGAGCGGCGATGACTCCGATGAACGGGTGTTAGATACAGGACATACCTTGGCACCAGTGACAACGACAGGCCTATCCACTTGTGCCTCGCCTTCAAGTGCGTGCTCTAACGCTTGTGTTACGAACGGGGATCCTGAGTAGAACCAATCATGCACGGTGACTCGGTTGCCACGAAACAGTGGAGTGAAGGTATTGGCGAAGCAAGAACTTTGTGGTGCACGGGGGTGAGAAGAGGTTGGTGTATGAAGAAGAGGAGGTGTGGTGAATGTTCCTGAGAGAATTCCGTTGGTCGTGTGGCAATCCTGAGGGAGGAGTGTGACGAGGGATCCAAGATGGAAAGAAATCGCATTTGGCGAATGATCCTGTGAGTGTAGGCAGCCGTTCGATGTGCCGGTGCGCGTGGCACGGCGAAGGGCGCGCGTTGTGTCCCTTGCATGGAATTCGTCTCAGCTCCAGCGCAAACAGATCGGATCCGGCCGGTCGAACTGGCTTCCAAACTTCCTGCGTCTGCGACGTCACTAAGAGGGCAATCGTACATGCCTAGCCCACAAGCATTGTCGACAGTGCCCTAACCCTTGTCGGATTGTCACCGAAACAATGGCGCAACACTGGGGGCGACATCGTTGACGTCCCGCGATCGCAGGCGCGCCTATGAAGCTGTTGATAAAGCTACTTGGAGACAAACGCGGAGATAACGCACACAAATGTAGCCCCACATCCGGAGAACCTTCGATCAAGAAGGACAGGTACAGTTGGGAACCGCAAAGACTGGCCCGACAGGTGTCCACAAAATACCACAAGGACACAAATTTGCCTAAGATGGCTATATACGTTGGTTAGTTCATTTTCTTCGCCGAGAGCTGACCGCCACCTACCTCTGTGTAGACTACACTCACGTGGTGGCCTGGCCTCTCTGGTTTCGCTGGTTCTAGTATTGGCCATCAGCTAGCGTGCGTTGCTTGACACAAATTGCAATTCATGACGGCTGGCGAGTGGCATGCGAAGGACTATGAGCAGCGTGAGCGTTGTATAGATGACTAGAAGAATATCCTTCTGCTCACGCTAGGATGTGTCCCACAACGACTCACAGAAGGGGGCACTGTAACTGAATCGTGACTCCCACGATCAAAGTACATGTCAAGGGTCGGCCACACCTAGCCTGCTCTGCGTATATGACGGTCATGATGCGGGACAGGACCATCTGGGGTGAGAGGTCGTAAGCTCTGCACCGACTGGTGGCTCATGCTGAGACAAGGGTCGTGGCCTGTTGATAGGCTGTGGCATGGGACCATACGGAGACGATGAGTGTTGGTACACACACCGTGACCGCTAGGCTTCTGACCGATCCCCCTTCAGCACACTGAAGTCGTGGAGGAATTGTGTGTTGAAATCGATAATCCGATATCTGGTGTGGTTCGATGTCGTCCAAGCCCGTGAGTTGCTTGGGGATGGCTAGCACGAAATTCTGGTGTGGTTCGATGTCGTCCGAGCCCGTGAGTTGCCTGGGGATGGCTAGCACGAAATAATCGTGCAACGACTCGGTCCACAGGATGCGAGTCTGGGTGAGCAGGAGACATACGGAAGATGAAGAGCCCAACGGCGCTGGGAGAGACATTGGACGGCAGAAAATTGAGGTCATACGACGCGAAGAACCTCAGACTATCAGACGGCGACACACCGGCAAGGGACAACGATAGGCCCAAGGGTCGTTAATGGGGCGTCTGGACAAAGGGGCATGTCAGCAGAGGACGGGGGGAGAGGGCGGGGAGGCACGTGTGGGGAGGAGGAGGGGAGATGAGATGGGAGAGGCGGTACTGACCGTGTCTGTATTAAGTCGACCCCCGCCTCCGGTGAGATCCATATTTAGTACTAACCGGCGGGGCGTTGTTGACGAGTGCCTTTGGTGTTAGCTTTCCCAACAGGAGGCGCGACTGGCGCAGAGATTCATCGGCGCGCGACCAAGACGGATCGGCACCGACGCGGCGCGTGGCTGCGGGCGGCGCGCAGCCAGCTGCCTCCAACTCCCTCACCCTTCTCTCATGCAACTCTACTCTCTTACTCTCTACTACACTCAACAGTCAGCCAACAGCCAGCGCTGTTCAAAACCAATGTCAGCGCAGCAACACTAACGCCCCCTCTCTTCAGACTGAGACAACCATCCGCCGTCCTACTCTCAACGGCGAGCAGCCCCTCCTCATCTCCACGGACTCTTCGTCATCACTCACGCTGCGTCGCCATCGTTCTGCGCGAGTCATCCGGTCGGATAGCTCAATGTGTGGTTTGGGTAACCCGGCAGGTTCTCCAGACTCACTATGGGGACGTCTCAAATCCCCCCATTCATCCGACTCTTTGTTTTTCCGCCAGGTCCTGCGGATCAGCCTTGCATCCCCCTTTCCCGACCACTTCATCCTGCACTAACTTGTTTCCCATGGCAGCATCCGCGAAGACTCCCCCGCGTGCTCGTCTTAGGTCCCTCAATCATATCTCCGGGCCCCGTGAAACCCCTTCCGACCCGCTCTGCACCTCGCCGTTCCCTGCACTGCTCTTCTTCCGCCAATATGTCGGTTCAAAACTTGCGCCACTGTCTCCCCCCCCCCCCCCCCCCCCAACCCATCCCCTTCTCGTCGAACAAATTAGCCAGCGAACAAAGGTTTGGACCCCATTCTGTCCTCACACACCGTCCTTACGGCCACCTTTCTTCTGGCCCGTCTTCACTCTTCTACCCACATGCACTCCGGCTGCGGGGGCCTCGAGCGATGCCAAAGGATGCTTTTCGCAACCTTTGACCACATGTCAGTTCTGTCCACACTCCTGCTATTGGCCCCCGCAACAGCGGTAGCTCCTGCCGCGCCTCAGGCTCCTGTACGTCTACCGGTCATCTCGTATCGCAGTTAATCAGGAGTTTGACAATGCAGATATTGGATGAGGGTACAGACTACGGTATGCATCATTTCTCGTATCTCTTATTTATGCCATCCGTTCGATCTACCCCCGACGCCTATCGCACCACAGCGGGCGTAATATCGCGCTAGCGCCAGCCTCACCGCCTGCAACCGCTGGAGAGCGTGCTTGTCGCCACCCTTCACTATTCTAGAAAGCACGGCCAAGTAGTCGTCCCCACTCCCCTGAGTGACCCGTATGTGGATCTCCTCCATTTTCTGAATGAGCAGACACGCGTCCGCCGAAGTGAATAGCATCACGTCATCTGCGCACCCGGACACGAGTCAGCCATGCATGGCGGTCTCTCGTACGTTCGCGAGCGGGACGTACTGTATTGGAGAAGCTCGACGGTATCGCACAGGAGCACGGCCCACCACGACTTCGGGACGATTTCTTCCCGGAACATCTTCACGACGTCCAAGGCTGCATCCTGACCGTCGCCATTTGCTCGGCGCTGGTAGAATTCGGCAAAACGCACGGCAAACTTGAGTCTATGCAGGAATACGGCAGGGGCGCGAAAGGTTGTGCCCGCGTCCACCCGGACGTTGTGCAACGAGGGTGCGATGTTGGCAACGAGCAGCGCAAACTTTTCTGGGCCTAACGTGGGGTCAGTGGTGGAGCAAAGTTCTCGCCCCACGTACGAAGACGTGCCTTGTTCGATATACTCTTCGAGCACCAGGTCGATCACTCGTCCGAGCCCGGGCCAGTCTTCTGCTGACGTGCAGTATGACACGGCAAGTCCGTACTCTTTCTCGCGAACGAACGTCTGCGCCGCTATCTATATCGCCTGATCAGCAAGCAAAGAATGGATGCGTGCGAGCCGATCAAACTTACCCTACACACCATGCGTCGGATCTCCTCCCGCTGGTGCTCGAAGCAAGTCTCGTTCACATCCTTCAGCACCCCCGCGAGGTGTCCGCTCCGGATCCGAGCGGCTTCCTCTCCCGCTGCGGCTGCGTCTTTGGGCAATTGCAGGTGTAGAGGCACGCGCATGAGGACTTGGTCCGCCATCCCTCGCCCTACCTCTCCACACGAGTACATGTAATCGACAGTGATGCGCCATAGTGCGGGATCCGAGCGGAGGTATTCCGCATAGTTGAGCACGTAGTGTTGTCGGAGCGAAAGCTCAGAGCTGCGGAGCTCCGTGAGCGGGACTGCTGCCGTAAATCAAGAGAGAACAGCTCACTCGTCGGACTCGGCCTCAATAACCTCAATGGGTTCCATGAGGTCAGCCAGATGGGCCGCGAGCCAGCTGTCTAGCTGAACGGCTTCGGCAAGTGCTTGTCTGGGTTTACCAAGGAACAGAGATGAGTGAACCATGTCCTCTCTGTCTGTAGGATCCGAGGGCATCTCGTCCAAGACCTGTGCCACAACTTCCCTGTGCGGAATATCTTCTTAGCGCTTATGCATTGACCATCTGAACAGATCACTCACGGCAAGTCTTGTCTCCTGAGTCGAGTGTCCACGAAAATACCCCATACTGCGCACACTTCCTTCCAGTCTGCGCCTAGCTCAGTGCACACCTTCTTGATGACATCCCCACGGCCTTCAAGAATGCCCACAACGTCACTGAAGCGATCCCACCAGTTCTCGAAGTCGTCCTCGCGTTCACTTTCCGGCACGCGATCGAGCTCGAGACGGAGCGTCTTCACTTTATCTTTCCATCGCCGCGAGGCCACCGCGAAGTCGCGCTCCGCGGAGAAGCGGTGCAAGCGAGGATGATTCGTGAGGAGCGGCGAAAGCTGCTGGGAGAGGTTTTGGAGGTATCCCGATGGGTGTTTGGAGAGAACGTTGAGGAAGAATGCGGAAGCTTTGGAAAGTCCTCTCAACGACGTTCTGTCAAGAGACCTGAGTCAAACGATCGCTAATGGTCGTTGAAAATCAGAAGACCAACCTAGTGAGATAGGGCCAGAAAGTAGGGTCCTCCCAAGGGCGTTCCTGGCTACTCAGCTCGTCACCTTCCTGAGTAGACGGTTCAATGAAGTGAGTATTGAGCCACTCCATGAGCTCGTCGCCGATTGGAATGTCTTCAAGCCCGGGTTCAGGCAGATAGAGCACGCTGAAAAGCGAGAAGCATGTATACAATTTTCTATAGTGTTCGGCGTCGAATTGGAGAGGTTCCGCACGGGTTATATTTTGCTATCTCATGATAGGAGTTGAACACTGCCCTGTTGAAGCGCATGGATGACATACCGAAGCGTACATACAGCACTCCTTGCAGAAGTTGATGTAGTCGTTTGCGAGCTTGATGATAACTTTCGTCTCATCCTCGCTCTGCAATCTGAGAACATGCGATCTTAGGTGTGCTAGTGAGAATCATCCAACAACGAAACGTACAATTCAACATTTTTGGCACGAGCCTCCTTGAGCAGGTTTTGTACAGCGGCGAAAATGATTGAAGTATCTGTCACAAACTGAAGGAATATCACCAATGAGTAGAGGTCCGAGCAGCCATGAGACTCACCACCCTCCGTTCAGACAAGGGCACTTGTTGTGTACTCGCGAGATAGATCTGCTGCTCCTTGGGATGAGGATGTGGGGGGAAACCCTGGGGGTCGGCCGGGACACATCCATCAGCGTCCAGCTACTTGCAGATATAGCGGTGATTGTTCGCACATTGGGCGAGGCATAAACCGCAATGGTGTGGTCTCTCGGTGACAACGCCAGTAAGACTGTCCTCCCCGACTCCTGGAAGTCCCTTGCAGCATCCTGTTCGAACAGTGGGGGAACGAGGTGAGCGCTATTTTTCAGTGCTGACATCGGTGCGTATCAATGAGAGCCGCGGGTGGTTTTACGCAGATCAGAGAATGATGTGGCAGTAGTGTTGATTGAGGTTGAGCAGAGGGAATGGTCGCTGAGAGCAAGGACCTGGAGAATGGCTTAACGCGGCGCGAAACGAGGGCGCGCGAGACGCGTCTGACCAACCCCATGTGACAGCGGCGCCTAACCCTGGTACGCAATCGAGTAGGCTCAGACAGTTGACTGTTACATCGGTTGGATGGTACTGAGGTTCTTGTCCCGCCACTTCATGCTGACTGTTACATCGGTTGGATGTACTGAGGTTCTTGTCCCACCACTTCATGCGCGACGATAGGTTGCATTAGTCTAGTGAGTGACTTGCGTATAGTAAAAAATACTCGGCATGATCACGATGTCAGACTAGCACAATAGTATCAGTGCTGTCACTGACGCTGTTGGGCATTCGGATGCTCTAGAAGACTCGCCCAGACGATCACTTCGACGACCACGTCTGTCAATCGCGCTTTGCATCACCATTATCATATGTTCCGTTGCAGAGCTGTACAACTTCTCGTGCACACATAATGTTGTCAAGAAAACACCCAGATCCTCCTCCTGCAGTAATACACCATGGTGCGCGTTTTGCTCCTCTCCCCTCGCTCAGTCCTGAGTACATATCCTATTGCGCGTTTTGCTCCTCTCCCCTAGCTCAGTCCTGGGTACATATCCTATCGACCGTAGTTGGCCACAAGATACTTATACTCAATCCCATTTGCGGCGTAGCTTTGAGTTCCTGGATGCACGCTGCGGCCGGCCTCCCGGCAAAGCTCACATACGTTGCCGTAAGTGTCCATGATGAGGTGGTGATCCTCCGTCTGACTGTTCATGACAGTTAACATGCATCGGGACAATCACCTCGCGATGCACTGAGGCTTACGTTCCGGTACATTCGGCGTCGCAGTCGTGCTCTTCAACTGTATGGTTGTCGCTGAGCCTGCAAATCGTGCGCCGACAGTCAAGCTATGAAGTACATGAGTGCATGATAGCCTAATGACCCCGGTTTGACGTACGTGGTTCCTGCCGGTGTTCTGACGGAACCCACAGGCCCACTCGCGATAGGTGACGATGTTAAAGCACATTGAGTACACGGGTAACGTGGATAACTGAAGCGGTAGTGAGAGGTGAGTCGATACATTCCGCGACCCACAGCTGTCTTTTATACGCTTTCTCGCACCAGGCACGACCCCGTATCTTGTCCACGAACCACGCAACCGCACTGGTATGGTGTGTGCCCGTATTCGTGAACAAGCCACCAAGTGCCGAGTCTAAGCTTCGACCCGGACGCTCCTCGCAAATTGAGGGTACTCGTGCACGGTCTTTCCGTGACCTAGTCACAAGCTTTTGGACGCGGCGTTTCGCGGGTGAGACCCGAGAACTTGGGGACATGGAGTTGGCTCGGCGTGAGTGTCTTAACTTTGTCTAATTGCGAGGATTGTCTGGAATGGCTTTTACCATTTGTCTATAATTCCCTTGGATCATAGTTATACTGTGGCCCTTAAATGACCGACCTTCTTCGAGGGCGCTACCGTACTCCGAAGCGTCAAAGTCGTTGTCTCGTTCACATCGCTTCGGCAGATGTCGTTGCTCTTGAAGGAAACCAGAGCTTGTGAACCGGGACCTGAAATGTCTGCTAACATTATCGAGATTCCTAGAAGGCGGCTTTTCAAGGGCTCTCGAATTGTCTGGAGCGGATAAGGCCTGACGTTGTACGTGTCCCCTGCTCATCCATTTAACCGATGTTGTCCCGATAGGTAGTAGCACAAGGATCTACCCAGTTAGTTCGGGTCATTGGTGTCTCCGCGCGTCTTGTACGGTGAAATGAACCCACGCTGTTTTTGTTGACATCCAATTGCGGGCCAGTCCTGCAGCTTCGAGGCCCATATTCCCGGTCGCTTCAGTATTCTTTACAAGGACCCATGCGCTCATCTCCGCCTCCTTTTCACTGCATTCGTATCGAAGACATTCACACGTAGATCAGCGATATCACCAGCGATGTTCTTTGCTACCTAAAGATAAGTGATACTATCATTGCACCAGTAATGTGAAATTTGTGTTCTTACTCGAATATCTCGCCCGTCGCCTGACCGTTTGTATTCGAATTGTGTCAAGCTTGATATATATCATCTCACAAATCTCTACCTGTTTTGTGAGGGTGAAAGATGGAGAAATGGGGGAGAACGTGGTGTAGGAGTGCGTTGCGACAGTAATGTAAAATCCGGAGAAACGCTGTCACGCAGAAATCACGGGCGGCACCACGGCATTAGGGGAGCAATTTATTCTCCGACTCGCGGAATTGGGACCTCTGGGTGTCCAGCGGTGATATGGGATCTTGCAATATTGATACCCCGATCTCTCTTCAGCAGCACAATGTCACGCTTACGGGGTGAACCTCAAGGAACCACCACTTCTACCTTGTCTTTTGTCTTGGAAAAATAGCAGTAGAACACTCTCAAGAATTGTAACTTACTGTGAGAAATTTATGACATTCAGGCCAAGTTCAAGATGAGCCGAAGACAATCAATGTACAGACCCATCATCTCAAGACATTGGTACTTGAATATCTCAACCGCCATCCGGTCAAAACCCCTCTTTCTTCTTGGAGCTTGAGTGTAGCACATGAAAGATATATAGTGTAAAACCTGGCGACGACTAGACACCTGGATCTAGAGATATCTTGAAGGTTACATTACTGTTGCAGAATTTCGGAATTTACATTACTGGTGCAATGATAGTATCGAGTTTCATTCCATCCGCTCCAGTCTTGGGCTTAGATAATGTCCACGCTGACTAAAGAACGGGTAACCGGGCCGAAAACAGATCCCAGTGGAATGTTCGACAGTGCTTTAAATTAGTGTTCTGCTTGAACGATCCTCACCTTCAGACTCTATTGTCACCAGACTGTTACCCTCGGCGTTGCACAACTATGTAGCTATGTCCGTTTCTGCATGAAATCAAGCTTAGGCCATGAAGGAATGATCACACCGGCAACCCAGTCGATTCATCATCTAACTCCTAGTCAACGGGTGGAGTAGATGCCAGCATCCCGTGATCTTTCGGCTTTCTCTACGACGATGTCTTGCCGCTTGTTTGTCAACGCGTCGGATATCATTCACCATTTGTCTATGAGGTTACATCCGGCGGCACATATATCGTGGTCTCTGGCATCCCCTACCTGCAAGCCGAATCGCTGGTGGTTTGGAGGCTGCTGAGAAAGACTTCCTATGAGCCTGACAAACGTATGACGTACCGCAAGAGTGCCTCTCGGACATTAATATTGTAGTGTTATGGTGCCACACATCACGAGGAAGGATGCAGCGCGCGTGTGCTATTTTTGAACGTCACTGCCGAAGTCGTGGTTACCAAGATAGGCCGAAGAAGGTAAGCGGAAAGACTTCTTGAGGTTCAGATTCCGAGTTCTCTTTGTTGATTATCACTAGGGACCCAGCTCTACATACCCCATGAAAGTACAGCCAAAACTCCAAGTTGACTGAGGACTGCTGTGCCAGCAACCCGAGAAAAATACAGGTTCGTGTTGTCATCATCGGAACTCCAGTCAATCTCGCCACGAGTAAGTCAGAACCACGCATATCCTCAGCGGTGACACAACTATAACCAAACGATGGTATCACGAATTAACACAGGCATAGCATTCTATAGCCTCCGAGTCAGTTGTCCTCAGAACATCTTCGACAACCTTTTCAAGCGCCACGCCTCGGTGACACCCGCTCACCATCTGCCGAGTTTAATTCACGCCGTAAAATTTGTCATCGTGCGGAAATCACCACTGAATTTCCACGGGATCACGGTGTTGGTGGCACTACCAGTAGCGGCTTCGGTGCCGTTCCTGGTCCGCCTTGGTCCGCCGATGAATGCAAGTCTCAAGATCGCCACAAGGTTCAAAACAGATATCAACGCCCACATATTGCACGGATCGTTTTCGGCAGAAGCTTTCACCCACAATATTTCCTCTGCTCCTCTGAAAGACGTTGCGCTGTCTTTAGGCTTCCAAGCATCGACCACCTCGGACAGCAGACTCGGAAGTTATCGGAAGCGCCACCTAGACTGATGATTGTGCAGTACTGGTTTGTCCTATCTATCACGGGAGCGTTGGTGCTCTTTGTCTACAGGTATAAACCTGGCAAGAGTTGGCGTCTTCCTCCCGGTCCGCGCCCTCTTCCGATTGTTGGGAATGTCTTGAATTTTCCGCGCAACCACCTTGGGAGAGAGTTTCGTGATTTGTCTCTCAAATATGGTGAGCGCTCATGTTGTAGACCCTCATGGACCCCGCGCTTACAAGTATCGGTGCAGGTGACGTTGTGTATCTAAAGGTTCTCGGACAGTCTGTTGTTGTCCTTGGTTCGTACGAAGCGGCATGCGAATTATTTGAGAAGAGGTCCGCAAACTACTCGGATCGTCCGTACTCCGTCATGGTGAAGCTGTGAGTGAAATTTTCTAGCGGAGATTGTCTCTATCAAGCAAGCTTGTACACAGGACGGGCCTCGATTGGATCTTTGTCTTCCAGAACTATGGTCCCAGATGGCGCAAATACCGGCGGGCATTCCATAATCAGTTCCTTTCCACCATGGTGACACAGTACGAGCCGATCTTACTGCAAGTTGGCCACAACCTGGTACGCGACCTGCTGAACACTCCGGACGAATTCTCGCGCCATATGAAGTTGTGAGTATTGAACAGCAAAGCTGTGATCCATCATAAACTCATGTACTACTTGTAGCTCTCTTGCCGCCTCAATTCTACGAATAGTCTACGGTGTTGATCTTACACAGGGAGACACCAAGCACTACAAGTTGGCGAAGGAACTTGCACATATAGCAGAAGACATCAGTACACCGGGACGTCACGTCGTGGAGGCATTCCCCAGCATGGAACAGCTGCCATCATGGTTCCCGGGCACAGGATTCAAGAAGCTTGCCACGGCGTGGAAGAAGCAGTTGATAACAATCAGGGACCAGTTGTTTGACTCGGCCAAGGCTGATATGGTGAGCATCTTTGCCCGTGATTCTCCCGCGACTGATGTGACTTTACGTCTCAGGACAAGTACGGAATCAAAGAGTCGATCATGACACGACTAATAGAGGCCGGAGAAGATGAGGAGGTAGCTAAGAACGTCACTGCGACGATCTACGCAGGTATGTCGCTTCACAGCACCGTCTCCATGCTATCGTTTTCAGTACCGCTGACTCGGCGTATCTATCACAAGCTGGAGCTGACACTGTGAGTACAATCTATGTGTTGCCAATAAAGCCGGATGGTAACGCAGGTTACACCAGACAAATGCATCATCTCATGCATTCATTCTTGCCATGGCACTATACCCGGAAGTTCAGAAGAGGGCGCAAGCCGAACTCGACGCGGTTGTTGGTTCAAGTCGTCTCCCGCAATTCTCCGACCGAGCGTCGCTCCCATACGTGACAGCGCTTGTCAAAGAAGTCTTTCGTTGGCACTGCGTCGCTCCAATAGGTGTGCCACACCGTTCGTTAGAAGACGACGAATACAATGGTTATCTGATTCCCGCTGGGTCCGTCGTGATGGTCAATCAATGGTGTGTTTACTATCGCTTCTACCCGGCCCAGCTGTACTTCAACAACCTGATGTTCAGGGCCTTATCTCGAGACGAGAGCATCTATGAGGATCCTGAATGCTTCAATCCAGAGCGTTTTCTACGTGACGGGAAGATTGACCCCGATATCAGAGATCCTGCTGCCTATGCGTTTGGATTTGGGCGCAGGTATGTAAGATTCTAATGTCTAGCTTGCCCGAAGTTGACGTGATATGCGCAGAATATGTCCTGGAAAGCATTTTTCTGAGACTAATCTGTTCATCATCGTCGCGTTGATCTTGCACACCATGACGATCAGCCCACCAGTAGACGAAAAGGGGGTCCCGAGGAAGCTGGACGTATATATGGGTAGCGCACTTGCGGTTTCGTGAGTGTCTGAGTTTTGACCCCATGTCTGCCTGATTGATATTGATGTGCCATGCTCAGGCATCCTGACCCGTTCGAATGTCGGATCACTCCACGAGATGCTCGAAGAGAGGAACTGATTCGGGCGGAGACCTCTGCCTAGAAAATGTGGCGATCACCTCAACGCGCTGCGCGGAGCGTACGCGAGCGGGAGGGACACAGCAAGCAAGGCGTGCACACTCGCGTTTGTACCGGACATACTAGTGAGGACTGCAGCCTTCATTGGGAGATTTACAAAGACTTGTGGGGAGTTTTATTACCAACTTGGGAAGTAAATTATCACGTCAAGGTTCGAAAGAGTAGTATGTTTTTAGGTGACATTATTTTATTCGCTCGAGTATTTTGATTCGCGGAATTCGGACGATTCGCCTATGTTCGACCGACAAGTCATGACCAATTATCATACCAACTTCAGCGAATACGCACTATTGAATTTGAAAGACCTGTTGTTCAAGTCGGTTGTCCATCGGAACGCGTATTCTAAACTGAGTTCCAGCTGTTCCATGCTCGTCAGCGCGCGTTCGGACAGCGGATTTTGTGTACGTCTGAGTATGACAGGTCGTTCAACGAGGAAAGTGTGCACTGCTCAGCGAGAACCCGCGTATATGGGGGTTGGACCACTCACACGAAGTCGCATACTAGTCTGTACTGCTCTTATAGCCAAGCTGCCTTGTGTCAGTACTGGTATGAGCACTTATGGCAGCCATTCTCAAAAACGAAATCGATGGGCTTGTGCTGAAGAACTACCACATATCGGTGACATCGTATATCGGCGTCGCGTGTCAAGATAACTGGGACACAATTCTTCTTCTCGCTGTCCAGTCCCTTTATCAGGTGGGAGGAACAGAATCTTGATACCCGTGTCATTCAACTGCGTGTAAGTACCGTTTATAATTTTTAGGACGGGCCTATCGTTTGAAGTATGGATGGTACTTCCTGACTATGGCGTGTATACCAGATGGTGTTTTTTATTTTGAACAGGTATGTTTACCAGGCTGCTAAGGCACATACATTATCTCTCCTAGATGTATGTATTGCATTGTGAAAGAAAAGACGAAATCCCTTAGCGCTTAGTACCCTTTCACATTTAGATCTCCGACCCAACTCTTTGCCACGGCATTGCTGGAGCACTTAGTCCTGATGTTTTGCTGCCAACACCTCCAGGCTTCATGTTACCCACTCTCCGTCGTCTCTACGCGACAATACCTGATGCAGCGGCTGCAGCTAGGACAGCCTCCACACCGCGTGCAGTCCGCTTACGACGCGCAAAGAATGGCCTTGATGTAGAACCCCTTCAGTCTGACGCGACACCTGAAGGTCTCACTCCCACCGAGTTCACGCGGTATCAACGCGCGTTGGCCAAGGGCGAGCTTCTGCAGGAGGACGGGACAAACCTGACGGAGGGGCAGTGGTTGGAGAGGCTGGACGCACGAAGGAATCGTCTGCGCGGCGTGCGGAATGTTGAAACGGACGAGGGGATTGAGTCGACAGTCATGGGGCAGAAGGTGTATCTCCCCAACATCATCTTCAAAATGGTCCGCAACCACACCCCGGCAGGTCAGCCGTACAACCCCTACGAGGCGACGTTCCGCGTTCCCCAGTCGGTAACCAAGACTGATATCCGCTCATACCTCCTTGCGGTGTATGGCGTGCAGACGACGTACATACGTACCGACAACTACCAGTCGCCGCTGCGCAAACGTTTCGGCAGACCACTCTCGACAATCACGGATAGGACATACAAGCGTGCGGTTGTCGGCCTGGTCGAACCGTTCTACTACCCACTCGCTGAGGAAGACATGTCCGAGAAGGAGAGAAAAGAGCGGAGGGAGTGGTTGATGGAGCGTTTGTTGGTCGGCAAGCGCGAGGTGGACATGCAGAACTATTTCTTGCGTTTTTCTCGTTCCCTCGACGGGAAGGGGTGGAAGTGGAGGACGGGCACAACGGCGTCGCGGGGCAACATCCTGCGTCTTATTGCCGAGCGCCGCGCGGAGAGGGCCCAGGCGGTCACGGACGTCAAGGCTCGCATTCGAGAAGACCGAGAAATGGTCGTGGAAGGTGTTGCATAGATGTCACTCGTTCAGACTATTCGGTGGTTCCATGATGAAGTCATTTTCGCTATGGTCTAACTGACGCGCCAATGGTAGTTCATTGTATATTATGCTAATGAGGGTAATCACTTCGTGCGCGACATTCCATCTTTGAGCAGGATGCCGCAAAGCGATTTGTGCTAACACCATGTTTCGCGCGCGGCATGAGACAGGTACGCACCACTTATTGTTATCCCGGTGGGCGCTGCGGTTTCTTCCACTACCACGATCACACTGTAGTCTGTGCATGATTTGTTCATGAGCAACGCTGCACGCCTCCAGGCTTCCAAGCTATTCTGGCATTATAAAAGCTACCAAAATGCGCCCAATATCTTCGACAGGATGCATTCCGTTTCGAATGTTTTGTTTGAGCAGCCGTATCCCGCCGTTCCCACGAGATGTTTGGCACGTGTATTGTGGGCATCATAGAAAATATGTCACTTCAGCAATCACGAATACGTGAACAGCGTCTCCAAGGCATCTTCACGTCGCTCAAGCGCTCAAGAGTCGTCCTGTTCTAAGCAAGCAGACAATATTTAGTGAGTTTGAAGGCCGTCCCACCATAGAAGGACTCGTCGGAGGAACCAAATGTCGATTATGGTCGCGAATTCCACACCTCATTGAGTTCGCAGGCCTAGTCTCTGACTCATCTGTGGGGTAACTACTTGGGATAGCCCGCTGCTCCTCGGAGGTCAGGCCTGGCCTTCAGGTTTCTGGCAGAAGAACGTGTCCGGACTAAACGTACCCCATCGGCCCTATCATGAAGCATGCATGAAGCCACTTCGCCCCGTGCGTCGGACTAAAGACACGCCGCAGCCCGATGCAAATCCATGAGGGTGGACTCTTTCAATCACAATTATGTGTGTGGGGTACGGCGGCTTGTACTTGCCCAGTGTACTTGCCCAGCGCACCGTGAATGCGGGTGTGAGGGCTCGTGAGCTGTTGGGCATGCTGGTTTCGGTAGAAGAGGAAAGATCCTAGAGCGGCTGGTGTTGCTGTCATACGAACCCGAACTTGGTCCTTGGACTAATAGTTCGGAGTCATTGTGTAAGCGTTTGGCTAATTATCTCGTCAGGCAGCATAATGCATGTGTGAGACCAGCGATTGCACTGTGAACTTGTCTCAGAATGTGAACGTAAAGATGACACGCACCATGCGAGGATATCGCGGGGGGCAACCTCTGGTGTGAGTACGGGCGGGCAGCACGCGGGAGCGTGGCCGAAGGGAGTCGCCGCTGATGCTGACCACATCCAGGTTATGGACTCGGAGGCGGCGTGATGTGAATTTCTTCAGCATCGGGTCTTCGGCGAACGTCACTGGTTGAGATGGACTCGGGGTTCGTAAACGATATAAACGGAACGCCCACCGTCGTTCTGATCATGATATGCGCCTGGGATGGCCGTCAGGTATGCGTGGCGTGTAGGAGCGGGTAGACTTTCCGGATATTTGCAATATCGGCAATACATCAATGTCACTGTTGCCACGGGATGTTGGATTAGTAGTTTTTCGTATAGCTACGCGATGAAAGTGCCATAAGACCAACAGCGGACTTCAAAGTATGATGATCCGATGGAGGTTTATACATAACGGGTAATACACAGATACGAATAATGCGTGGAAAAGCGTCCCCAGGAAATACATGACGATCAGAACGGGTCGGCGACTGGTGCGTAGTGGTTGCCAAGAATACAGATATAATGTATTACTACTCAACATCTCGTCCCCTGTCTTTGGCCGGCCAGTCATGTTATGGCTCCGGACGAGATGGGGCTATTCCATAATCATGAGCTGACTTATTCCTAATCCATCTAGCCAGTCAGCTGCAATGGACTTACCTGATAGTCTACAGACATTAATGAGCTATTCACATTTGTCTTTACTATATTCTTCCACCCATCACTTAGCCCCATTGCCGGTCGACCTCTGACACGCTCCACAATGGTTTTCTCAACCTCATCAGTGACCCGGTTGAGATGGGAGCCTGAGAGTGCACGGCGGCCTGGAAGATTGGCTTCAGGAATTCACTTGCGGAAGAAGTGATGGAATTCTGGGTTGTCAGCGGCATTCCAGGAAAAACCACATGAGATGAAGACTCTGCACAAGTCAGATGCAAAGTCTGCCTGGCATGCATCATCCCACATTGGGATGACTGAGCCAGCCCCACAATTCTGTGAAATGAGACGAGGTCGTTTTGCTGAAGGACTGTCAGAGGAAGGGTGTCCTTGAGATGATAATCTGGCACCATAACCAGAGCTACAGCTAGAAGGAGGAGCAATGTTCTCATCTCTGCCATGCCCTCTTGCCTTGACATTCCTCGCCTGTATCTCTGAGTACTTCTTCTGCTGTGCTTGCACTTCAACACTCCTGACAACATCTGGATCGAGATTGGAGCATCTTCGAGCATGTGCTGCCATTGAGGACATCCGTCCATACACCGGCTGAAATGCGTTCTGTGCCTCCCCTCCCACTCGGTGAAAGTCTGCATTTGCAACTCGACTTCTGTGAATGCCTTAGGACCAAGTGCTATGACCGCAATCATGTAAATATTGGCCATGCTGTTAATGCTCGATACGGTTGTACTCGCCAAGTCGTTTCAATTCAGCAACAGGTCGGACTTCGGTAAGCACACCTGCCTCGATGCAGGCCTTATCGTATTCCTGGTTGTCTCGGATATGCTTCTTGACACAGCCCGAGCACCAAGCGTTCTTGTAGGAGCCGTTGTTGCCATACTTTGTCTTCGTGCATTGGAAGAGCTCCCACCACACTCCACGCCGTGACTCTGTAGAGTTTTGGCATGTTGCCATAGGAGAGGAGAAAGAGATTGCATTCGAACATCTACAAGCACTAAAGACATACATAGTATGATACAACAGGTAAGGCGCATTGCATTGTCCCCAACTCTCTGTCGTGGCTCAGAGCTCAACCCCAGAGAAAACCCACCCCATTGGGGCCCATTCGCATATATTCGTGTATGTAAATCTACTGGAAATGGCTGACTATAGATACCAATAGATCTGAGCACAAAAAAGTCATGGATTTTATGTGCAGATCTGCTCAGATATTTGTTGGTCTACTGTAGCATTTCGATCTATTCGAACAGTCACGCGTCACAGGCCCCCTGTTTGTTCGAAGTTTACCGCCATGTCACCTGTCACAAGGGCCGTGTTCGGAACGGCCTGGCGAGCGCCTACCCAATTTTGGCGCCGCACGCTACCGCGCGCCATATAGTGTTCGAATCTCCAGTCGGTGTCACAGCCATTTGGCCGGCTGTTCGAATCTGTCCGTCCAAATGGCCGTGTCACGCGTCACAAGCCTGTTCAAATAGATCGAAATGCTACAGTACTTGGATGGCATGTTGATTCACCAATAGATACAGTTTCTTACCATTATGCTACTCTTACACTACATTACATTACTATCATATTATGCTACCCCCAAGCAAGTGTCTCTATTCTTAAGTATTGTTACTTACACCCTCAGAGATGTGTAAGTAATAGTGATTGTCTACCACTACTGGTGCGGGCACAACGGGTACCGTGATAGGGCGCTCCTCAGTACACCGCCAGTTGACGCCCATATACCCGGGGTATCAGGTCCCGGTATCATATGGATATGGTGCCCGATCTCTGTCCAATATCAGTGCTGATGATGATTTCAATGTACTTACAGACAATACTGCACTGTGATCCAGCGTACTATACTCTCACGATCCATGTATGAATGTCTGAGGGCTATTGCCCGTATATTCCATTGGTATGCCTCTGGCCAACTTGTGGGGTTGTCTCCGTCTTCTTATATATCCTGCTCTTTGGATGCTCTCGTGTATGTCGAATGCATAGTGGTTGTTTTGCTGCATGCACGACACTCACTCTTGATCATAGTAATACTATAATACGTACATGATACGTGTTAAGAGGAGCCTCTCATATTCGTGTGAAAATGTGGGCGCCGTGGACGAAGATATTACACACTCAACCCTCCTTTAGACGTTCTCTCCCATACCCTGCTGCTCTCCGATGCCACCTTGATCATTGCTGCTGCTCTTGCGAACATCATTGACAACAAACCGGCCCACGATCCTCTCCGTATCAAGCTGCAGCTCAGAGAGCTTATCGTTTGTGTAGGTGACCTGTGCCAATGCTCCGGAGGTGATGGGGAAGCTGCTGATGTCATCCGCAAGGACAGCGGCAAAGAACCTATGTTCAATAACATGCAGGACATTGAGGAACACAATCAGGGGGTGCCAGACATGGCAGGTGTTACGTACATGGTTTCTTGTGATGCTCGTGCTACCGGGTTGTGGGGATGTGCATTATGACCATCATCGCAAACAGCCCTAAGGGACTGGTCCATGAATTTCCAATAATCTCCCTTCCTTTTGTCTCGAGCAGGGAGCACTGCAAGCTTGATGGTACAGCAATGCTGTGATGGAGAGTACATGTTTAGGTGGTCAGTATTGTCATCGCTCGTCCGTGGAAAGGAAAATAATATTTCACTGACCAGAAAGGCAAATCTGCCCCAGTGCTCGTCCTTGGCCTTCATGTTGTACAGCATCAGCAAATTGGTCAGATCGTAGATGTCAAGTTTGTTCTGGATAGCTTGCTCAATCTGTCATCACGCATGTCATAAACATGGCCCGGCCTCAGCAATATAGTGGGAATATCAAGCGTGAGTTTGGGAGTTTGGCACATACTTTGGTCTTGATTGCCGCTCTCATGCTCGTCAGCTCGGCCACAATAGTGGACTTCACCAGCGCCCAGTCAGCAGGGTCTTTCTGACAGGTCAGAGAGAGCCCGAGGAGCTTCTCGACATTGTTCTCGATGTGTACCCAATACAACCGGGAGTAGGTCGTTATTTGTCTCATGATACGTCCGATGATGTGCTGATGGTGATAAAATGTATAGGAAGAGCATTTACCTGGACCTGTGACGATGTGCCTTCAACATATGCCGGAATGTTGGGAGCAAGGAGCGCTGCAGTGACCACATGGCGGAGTTGAATCTGTATGTATGGTTTGTGCTCGCATTACACCGCACACGTGATTGAAACATGGGGCATACCATGAAGTCAGGGTGATGAACAAATATCCGGAGAAATCGATGCAGTATGTCATTTTCGGTGCGGATGTAGTGGATCTTGAGGTCAACTAACATTGCCATAGGGGACAGCTGTCACAGCATATGGAGATGTGTGACAACAAAACCATGAGCTGAAGGGCGTACTGATAAATGTACACTTGTGGGACATTATGACTCACATCACAGAAGGCAGTGACTACGTCACATTGCTCGGAGGTGAGTCCACTCTTCCTTGCCTTGTCAAGGGCATCACGGCATAGGATATGGCCTGCGTTATGGGGGCGAGTATACCCCATAAAGTCATCATCGTCGCGTGGGTGTATGTGCCCTGAAAAATTGCTCTCAGATGGCACTGGGCTGTCTTGGACGTGCAGCAGCTATAACAATACCTGCAGATATTAATCCATCTGTTGAGGAAAAATCCAGTGAATTCGAAGAAGACTCCTCCGCGCTGAAAAACGCGTTGATGTGTGAGCTGGCAACTGGAGTGGGTGGGATGAGGGCAGAGTTGGGTGCAGGACCAGTGGGTGTACCAGGTGTTGCTAAGGGATCACCTGGGGTTGCTGACGCAGACATTCCAGGTGGTTCTGTTGCGGCACGCGATGAAATGCCAAATCGTGCAAGCAACTCCCAAGGAGCGTTCACGGCCATGGGCATCGAGATGGACATGGACAGAAATGTGGACTGGAAGTGGGGAAGTGCGTGTTGTGAGGGTTGGGCAAGGTGAGGTTTTTAGGGCATGGGCGGGTGATCAGTCTGACTTGTTCCTGATCGACCGTTGCTGACTGCGGCACTGCCTCTCACAGGTTCCATCCTCAGGTTTTAACAGGACATTCGATTACATGTTATTCAACATAGTGCGAATCTCAGCCTCACAGCTCGCAGCATGCAGGGGATCTGTGACTGCTTGCCATCGCTTCCTTGGACAAGGAGGGGTAGCAAGAACGTCATTTTCCACCGCTGTAGGCTCACATTCACTGGAGCAAACACTCTGCGTGGCTGAGTCAGTTAGTCCGGCAGCGTGGCCTTGTCCTGGGGTGAGCTTGCCATGACTGATGTCCTCATTGCTGGCTGACCCAACATGTTTGCCTCCAGGCCTGCAGTGCACGGATGATTGCGAGCATCTCCTTGTCATAGATCTCGTAGTTGCGCTCGGCGTCGGACATAGACTCAGAGTGAAAAGCGATGGGATGCCGTTTGCCGTTGTGAAGGTCATGTCCCGGAAGTTTGGTCTCGCACTCCTATACATACCCTGTCCACCGCCTCGTCCTCCAGCTCTCTGCCTGGGGCCCTGACCACGAGAGGATCCACGCCCTTTAGCAGTGCCTGACATCTCACCATTGGGTGGAAGCTCGTTATTGCGGCGGCATGGCCCACGTGGGACCGGTTGAACTGGTTCGGCCGGGTGGCACAGAATGGTCGTGTGTGTTGCAGTAAGTATACTCTCCTCATTTCCATCTCGGTGTGGTATTTCTTCTGATGTTCGACCTGGCATGCTAGTAGGGTTGGTGTTGTTGTCCGGCGATGGTCCCGCCCAAGCCTCAGGTCCAGATACTGTTGATGTCTTGACGTCTGGTGTATTGAGGCCAATAAGGTCAAGGCGGGCTGGGTCGGATGTGTGCAGTGCTGCCTCAGCATTCTTGCGTATCAGTGCCTCTCGGGCAAGCTTCTTCTGAAGCTTTGTGTCACGGAGAGAACGGGCAGCGGGCAAGCTTCTTCTGAAGCTTCATGTCACGGAGAGAACGGGCAGTCTGGAGATGAAGGGATGGACGATTGGGAAAATATGTGGGACAGGGTTCGAGCTGAGGAAATTGGGCGAGTATGCGGCGGATGTATGTGTGGTTGTGAAGGGAGTGAGTGTTGAGTACATAGTTTATGTTGTCACGATGATGGATCACCGCCCGCACTTGGGACGTATCTTCTCGTTCTTGTTGTAGAAGCTGTTGACCGTCCGCAATGCATCTGCCTAATTGACAGTTGTGCTGGACGTTCACGACACATATCAATTGCTGTGAATGTGCCCATGAGCAACACCTGCAAATGAATGCGGGGGGTGTACATACATCTGGTTCGACGACCCGATACTCTCCCTCACGTGTCAGTACAGGCATACCAAGAGAAGGATGTGCTTCAGGCTGAATGACAGATTCACGTAAAAGTACGAGTGAAGGATGTTCTGCGGGAGCATCTGAGCTTAGCAGCTGAACAATGGATGCGAGCTGCAAGACTCCGGGGTCATTCTGTCATGAGGTAGCGGTGAGCAATGTCAATTAATAGTCTGTGCCACCAGAAATCGACATACCGTACTAGGGATCACAACCTCAGTGCCAATTTTTGCAGAATTGCCGGTGCGTGTCGTCACTGATATAGCAGGTTGCCACCTCCCGGGGTGGGAGGTGATTGTTGGACAGAGTGTTGCTGCAGCAGTTTCGGCCCACAGGATTGAAGGGGTATGTTTGGGGCATGATTGAGCATGCAGGGTCACAGGAAGAGGTGCCAAGGTCATCGTTCCAGGTTTGGAGATTTTGGGTGCAAGAATACCGAGCAGGCGGGCATCAACAGGTTGTCGCGCAATGTGGTTAATTACACCGCTGCCTGCTTGAACCCATTGGCCGGTTCTCTGGTTGCACCAGTGACCCCCAGTAATGATATGCCGGCATCGTTCCTGATTGGCAAAAGCAGCGGCAATATCTCTGCTGGGTGCCTGTCGGTTGCTATGTATGGAGCATAAACGGAATATGTGATTGAAAGCTTCATAACGTTCAGTAGAGAAGAGTAGTGTGGGACCAAACCGCTCAACATGGAAGGGGAGATGCGTGAGGATGTGGAATTTGTTTTTCTCTGTGATAAGCCCTGGGCTGAGAAGGGTGGCGAAGTCATTGACCTCTCGGATTGCATCTCGAAGTTTGGTCTGGGAATGGATGAGTATCAGGGTGCTATGTATTAGCCAGGATTGGAGGACTCACAATGTAGGGTGCCATTTCTGGTATTTTGGTTTCCCATATGAGAGCGGTGAGCCTTCCGATGGCCAGCCAGGCATGTGCTAAATCAACCTGAACGAGGCCGTCGATAGCAAATGACATCACTTGCGAAATCGTCTTGAAATGTTTCCCAATGAGGGAGCCGCGGTAGCGGCACATGTAATCTGCCATGATACTGGGTATGTTCATTCCCGCATGCTCGAGCAAGTTGAGACGTGCTTGGAAATTGGCAAATTGGCCTGCTTTCTGGAGAACCCATACTGTCTGTGCCCAGAAGTACTTAACGACCCCGAGGAGATGCATATGCAACGGTTCTACTGGTGTGTCTTCGTGAACGTTGACCCCTGAGGTGCGAGAACATGAGGATCTGGGAAACGCGCATGGATGAACATCAACACACTCACCTTCCATTGTCAGAAGAGGATTGATCAGCACACTGTCTTTCTTCTTGAGCAGTTCAGCTGATAACACTTTGTTGACATTTTGACATCTTCAGGTGACAGCGCTGGTCGGGACTCGGTGGCCCTCCAGAGTGTTTTTCCCTTTGCCACGAGGTAATTCAGTACGGGCATTGCCAGGGCGTCTTTAACCCCACTGGTGGTGATATCTTCCTTGAGCGGCTTCTCTGCAGCGGCATGGGTGGCCGTAACTAGTTGGGAAAGCAGGGCCTCACGGGTCCGAGCCGGTGAACGCATGTTGCCTGGCTATATGTCCATGTCAACGTCAACCTCCATTGAAGCTATTGGGTGCACCGTGATGTAGCGTACCTTCGTGAGTGATGGGAACTGACTACTTAAAAACCTTGTCACCGCCAACATCACAGCAGCAACAGAAGAAGTTGCCCTTGAGGCCAATGTGGCTACACAACTCGGCCTGCATTGGGTTGTCGCCTGCAAGGAGAAGGATCCATGGACGTATGAGAATATAATGTCGCAACCTAAGTTCGAGCGAGAGTAGGAGAGATGAGCTAGAGGGACGGGGGTGAGTCGACTGGGGCTTGTGCAGCGCTAGCAAGCAAAGCTCGAACATAGGGCTGGAGACAAGATGTATTGAGCATGTGCTACAGGGGAAATACATCGAAGGCTTACCTGGAGACAAGAGGTCGAAACTGAGTCTCCAGGGTGCCAGCACTACACTATATGTATGTCTACAAGCGCCAAGGACAAACAAGTCCAAAGCGCTGTGGAAGCATCAGCATCGCGATGGAGAGATGTAC